>RJWM01036879.1:0-17857 GCA_004363535.1 Dasyprocta punctata
TGTGTATATTTTTAAAAACAGCACAAACACTTGGAAGAAAAATGACCCCTTACCTTGAACAATGATTTCCCAGAAATGATTTAACTGTTTAATTTCCACTTTCTCTCTAAGGGTTTTCAGGAAACTGTTAAAGCGCTGTTCTTCTGAAAACTGGAGACCAAGAGGGGAAGAAGAAGTGGCATTCAGAGCAGATACAAAACCAAATTCTTCCCTAGACTAAAGTACTACACATTTTGAATTAACCATGTTTATAAAGAAATAAACTGTCCTTCTTTGGTAAATTGCAGCTGGCAATTCAATTTGAGCTTGGTTTGTTGAGAACCAGAACCAGGAGACATAGCACTTCCCACAGCCGTACACTGTTTTTAGTAGCCTGGAGCATTACTTTTTACTTTTCATACAGACAATTTCAAGCAAAAACAGAGTAACTTAGTGAACGCTCATACACCAGGCACTCAGCTTCAATAATCATCCATCTTGTTTCATCTATATCCTTACCTTCTCCCAGAACTACTGGTTGTTTTAAAGCAAATTTTAGTAATTTTATTTATTTTACAAATATTTCAGTATTCAATATGTAAAATACATATCTTTATATATAAATATATTTATGTATATTTACATATTTATATATGAGGATGAGATAACATACACAAGTGTCATTACATATCACATAAAAACTATTCATTCTTAATAGGCGCAAATAACCTGTTAGGTACTCATATTTTCTTATTCTATGAAAGTTTCCTTTTTAAAAAAAAATTTTACACTTAAAGTACAGTTTTTAAAATGATCTACATTAAGATTGACTGATATATGTCTCTAAAATCTGTTTCGTTCCTCCCCATCTCTCTTTTTTTTAAATAATCAATTTTTTTTTTAAATGGTGCTGGGGATTGAACCCAAGGTCTTCACACATGTAGCCAAGTACTCACACTGACCTATAGCTATAGCCCCAGCTCGTTCTCTTTTTATAAGAACCCAGTGACCTGGTGCTACTAAGGACATGCAGTAGCTGTAGTGTACAGTGTTATCAGACACCCTATGCAGCTTGCGACAGTGTGCTTTCCTTTGTGTTTTAAAAAAGCAACATGTTTTATGACCTTTTCCCATCTCACCACATCTTTCTCTACTCAGCTGAGTTAACCCACAATCTTGATTCTAGTTTTCCAAAATTTTGTCTTTTATCTGTAGGGTATTTGGGGTATCTCATTTTGAATCTTTTATTTTAATCTAATTTTAACTATTTTCTTGTCATTCTTTATAAGTACTTAAATTATTCAAGCATCTTTTTCATTTATTCAGCAAATATTTAATAAGCACCTACACAAACATGTACAACTGTGTCTACTTTAAAAAATATATTTTCCAAATTTCAATTACTCACCTCTTGCCTAGCAGTTTAAAGGCCTACAGATAATTTGGTAGATTTTTAAGTGTTTTCTAAAAATTCCTAATAAAACAAACAAACAAAAAAAAACCATAACAAATAGTGAGGGGCAGCTGAGTAACTATTAAAAGAACAACAGAACAGTGTTCTTTTTTTCCTGCACTCACACCTCTACTGTCTTTATAAAATCCTCCGTAATTACACCAATATATATTTTCCATCAGTTTCCTTAATATAGCTCAATGTAAGAGTTCCAATACAATAGTTAGCTTTTACAATAACAATAGGGCTGCCAGAGGTTACAATGGAAATTTCCTTGGTTCTGTAAGCAGGAACAGAAAGTCAAGGCTTTGGCGTCATAAAAAGCTAAGAGATAAGACATCTCTCCCACCCGCCCACCTGAATTCTTCCTCAGAAATGACAATAATGTGAGTTTCATCATTGCTGCTTCTCTTGGCATATGTTGCTATTCACTGTGAAAATAATGATTTCCAAATCCCAGGCTTATTTGGGGAAAGCTGTGTGTCTCTCTCTTGTAATGGCTACCAGCTGTATGGGAAGAAAAGACAGGTAAGGACAGGGTTACCTTAATGGCTTCTTCCCGGAAGGCTTTGATGCAGTCCAAGCTCTTCAAAAAATAAGGTGTTTCATTCGTATCCAAAAACTGCTCAATGTGGTTTATTAGCTGGTGACTTGCTAGAACGTAAAAAAAATAAATTTATTTTCCTACCTGTGAGTGATGCTTATTAGGTGCAGAACATGCTGCCTGGTGTGTGCCTCTAGAATGAAGTATGGCGGAATAGCCTCATCGTCAGCATACAAAATAGCAAGATGTCTTTTAGGGGGATGAGATACAAAATTCTGTTTTCAAAAGTCTGTATTTGAGAAGCTTGAGTAATACAGCTATTTGTCAAGAAATAAAATTAAATTTCTATAATGCTTAGTGCTAAGTATTCCTTGGGGATGTTCAACACTAAATTGTGGTAGTTGTTTTTTAAACTCTTGTGGTCTTTTATTCCCCTTGTCTCTGGATTCGGGCATCATTTGAACAATTCAAAACTACCTTTTCTATTAGATTCACAGGAAACAGATCTCCCAGTCCCTCCTCACTTCCTCTCGGGATAACTGTCAAACAGCACAAGACACTGAAAAGTAAAGAACCAGGGATACCCCATTTTTTACTAACCCCAGATTATATGAGAAGAGAACAGACCCAGTCTTAACACAGGATCCCACAAGATGAGAAATCATTACTACATGTCTTATGCTCTTAGCTGGACCTAAATATTCTCCATGTTGCTCAGCACTCCCTAAGCTACAAATACGTAATAAACACAGTCAACAAGAAATGTCAGAAATGGTATAGAATGAAGAAGGACATTAATAATGTTATCATTTTCAAAGTAGGTTGCAACTTGAGACTGTCTCACAAAGAAACAAAATTCTTCAGTATGAAAAAAAGCAAAGGAAAATAGAAATGTGAAAGTCAAGGAAACTTAATCTGCTGAGCAGATCAAAATTGACCCTTTAGATCTGTGGTGAAGAACAAATCAAGGAGATATAAAGATTATGGCCTAAAGGTTCACTCTGCTTTGTCCCCTGAAACTCCTCATTAGCTGACTATTTGACAGTTCATGGTGAATGGTCAAGATATTCTAAGAGTGTGAAGACTCCCAAATTCATGACCTCATTTGAGCATTCTAGGAGTCAAAAATGTGTAGGAGCATAATATTAAGGCCAACCACCTTCACTGTTCACCTGAAAAGGCTCAAGGCCACTAATTCTATGAATTGATGACCTTAACATTTTTCAATGCCTTATGAAAGATAGGAAATTGGTGTCATCTACTTATTTGCCAAGGACCTTACAGCATGTGGAAAGGATTTTTTAAAAAAAGAAAAAAACTAGACAAAGCATTTTTAATACAGCAATTTTACAGGATGGGAAAAATATCCCCAGCAACTATTTCTCTTCTACCAACTAGGAGATTATGATCTCCATTATAATAAAGCATTTAACAAACTTGAAGGATTAAAGAAACACTTCCTTGCAATTTCAGAAATCTTTACCAATATATCCTCTAGCAGTGAATTAATATCCAACTACAATTCAAAGGAGAGACTGTTCAGATGGTCTTTTTAACAAGGCAAATAATACTACCCTGATTAGTAGGCAGAGCAGCAAACTTTCAACAAGAAGCTCAGAGCAAATAAAAACTATCTTCCATTTTTCAGCTTAGAAGGGTAAAATAACACAAATGTTTGGTATTTCTCATACCCCTGAGAAAGCAGCCTACTTTCTCAGATAGTCTGATATAAAATTCACTCAGCATTATATATCTGGGCACAAATAAAAACCATTGCAGGCCAAGGGAAATAAAACCAGAGACTCCATAGCCACCACTGCTTTTGAAATGTGAATGAAGAAACTCTGGAAGCTATAATGGAAATGTTTCTCTTTCCTTGATTTAGTGAGTGTTTTCATTAATTTATCCTAGTGAATATTTATTATGTAATTACTATGTATAAGATATTATGCTATATACTGTGGTTGATACAATTAAGTTGAAGCTCAGACCTCTTTGCCTTTTAGGAATGTATTGCCTTCTAGGATATATGATACATACACACAAAAACAACAGGAGGTAAATGTAAAGAGAGTTATGTGTGATAGGAAAACATTAATTGGTCTGATTCTTTTTAATGTACTGGTCTGAATTTTTTTTTAAATGTGGTGGTTATAGAAAGTTTCATGAACTAACATGGCTTTTCAGCTGAACCATGATAAATAGACTTCAGTCATCATTTAGTTGGAAGCAGAATAAACATCAGAATGAAGAACAGAGTATGTTTAAGGAAAAAAGCAGATGGCCCAATACCTGGATAAGAATAGGGGAAGAAAAGGAATAAGCATTAGACAGAAAAAGGTTGCAGGGAAGATCCTCCAAAAAGAAAGAATACTGTGTTCCTGAAGCAGGGTCCAAGTTCTTGAAGCAGGATCCAGGTTGGTTCCTTAGAAAGTATAACCCAAAAAGAAGAGATTTGGGACCAAGTCTTTTAAGAATTACAACATTTAAAAGTTGGATAGACAAACAGGAGCTGAAGGAGGAGCTTAACCAAAAACGTCAGATAGATAAGCCAATATGAAGAGATTGCTTAAAGAAAACAGGACTCTAGTATGTTCAAACTTTTTAAAAAAGACTGCAAGAGAAAAAGTACAAAGAGCACAAGGGATTAAGGGCTGAGGTTTAGGTAGTCCTTTGGCTCAGGAGCAAACTAGAAAATGTTGAATTGCTTTTACAAAATACACCTGGCTGGGCATGGTAGTGCGTGCCTGTAATTCCCGCACTTGGGAGGCTGAGGTAACAAAATCAACACAAGTTCAAAGCCAGCCTGGGCTACAAAAGTGAGTTCAAAGCTAGCCTACACTACAAAGCAAGACTGTCTCAACACCTCCCTCCCCAAATCAGGTGACCAAGAAAACCATACGTTTCTGACCCACTATATCTGAAGTATGTTAGAACACACACACACACACGCACGAACGCACACACACAGAGTAACCATCTTACAAAGAAAAGTACTCAAGAGAAACTAAAATAAGCAAATGCCAAAGCCAACAATCCATTTGCATTAAAAATATGGTAAAGAAATGTAAGTAGGAGTCTCAGTACCCAGTTCCTATTTAAGAATGAATCCCTCATATATCTGTAGATCTATTTAGATTTATTTTTCTTATTTACATATCTGACTGTTCTATCCTTTCCTCCAGATGGTTCAGAAACATAGGCAGAAAAACACTACCAAACACCCGATAAACTCAATAAATACAAAAGCCAGGTTTTGTCCTAGCAATAGCAAGTTATACACTGAGTGCGCCTGTCCCACGATTCTGCCCTGTTCTGTTCTTTTCTTTCTATTGTGGCCCATGATTCTGAATTCTACACCTCTACCTAGACATTTTGTGGTTCACTGACTATAATGACCATTTAATATCAGCTAATATCTATGATGAATGCTTTATATACTGTACTAAATACTAGAATAAGATGCACATAAGAGATTTCCCTTCCAGAGTTTGGTGGAACTTCTCATTACCCTGCCATACTTAATAAAAGTAACACGCAGAAATGGCTGACAAAAATAATATTCTATTTTGGCTGAATTATACTTTTGACTATCCTGCAAAAAGGAAATGCTGATCACCAGGGTGCTTTTCACTGCTTCTATAGCAATTATAGCCTAAGGAATGGCCTGCAGTCTTCATACTCAGTAAATGACAGCCCCAATTATAATTCACCAAAATGTTCTTCAGAATTAGTCAGTGACTCAATAATACTCATTAGTAGCTAATATAAAAAATGGCCATTGGAAGGGCCATCCATCTTAGGACACTGAGTGAGGCAAAAGGCTGTCATTTACTTCAAGGAGTTCTTCAAAAATGTCTGTTCTAGAGTTTTGAAGTTTTATATACGGACATTACTTTGCCCCAGATCTTAAATGAGTGTGGATGTTGATACACAAAATTAGTCACAGAGTTAACATTTTAGTATCATATTGAGAAAGGTACATCGATTCAGAAGTGTTATATAAAAGGAAAGCAGCAGAGTTTCCTTGTTTAATCTTGAACACACATTCTCTCTCTCTACAGAAAATATTCAGAGCTACCCAAAGCCCCGCCACAACGGACCACCTCCCCTCATGGAACATGGCAACAAGAGCCAGAGCATTCAGAATTGTGGGTTTGACAGTCCCTGGCTTTACATTTGCTCATTTCCACTGTGCTCTGCAAAGATGTTTCCAATACAGAGAAAGAAAGTCATCCATTGTGAGAGTTTCCCCTTTATGTGACAGAGACAAAAAAGCAGTAAGTTCACTTATCTGTCACACATTATATACAAAGGTCTGGTAAAGGCATCACAAAGGATCTTGCTGAACTCAGGCATCATTCAGGATGTTTCCCAATTTAACTCTCACTATCTCAATGCCTCTGGTGAATTTTCCTTATTGAAAAGCTGCACATTTTGCAGATGTCTGTAGTTAAATAACTTTCAAATGTTAACAAATTTATATATGCAATGATGATGGTATCTTTATAAAAGTAAAAGGCAACAACAAAAATCAAGTGTTTTAATCAAACAAATATAAGATCAGGATACTCATTGTTAAGAGAATAAAAAGGAATAAATATTCATCAGCAAAAGCTCTAGGCAAGTAGTCCAGTTTACCATGAACCAAATTCACATGTAAGTTACAATCAATGTTTTAAAACAGAAACTTAAAAGGGACATTTATCTGATAAGAAAAGGAGTCTGTAGTTTCAATAAAGGCAACTAAACCACAATCAGGTCAGGAAAGGTTTCCTCTAGGTGCCCTTTAGGATACGCGCTGGCCACTGTGGACAAAAGCTACATATTTACCAGAGTCCGACCAGAGCAGAAATCACTCTGAATACTTAACACAGGGGGACAGTGCACACAGTTGTTTCCCAGGTAAGAAAGAGCTGTAAAGGCAACTGAGAATGGCGTTGTAACACAGAGACTACAAGAATCACCCCCCACCCACCTCCTGGCCCGGGGAGAGGGGGATTCAGCTGGAGCCCACGGAACTGTCCTATAGGAGGCAAATCCATGGAAGACAGGAGAGGCTGCCCAACCCAACAAGGGAGAAGGAGATACTCTGGTTTCTCCCTCCTCCCACCAATCTCCCATCAGTCTCCCATTGGCTGAACCCAGCAGGAAGTCTTTAGACATAGAAGCTTGGGAAAGGCAAACTGCAGGGATCAGGTCTACCCCACACTCCCCTCCCAGACACAGTGCACATAAAGCAAGTGTGAGGAGAAGATCTAAGGGTCACCTGGCACAGTGAGCTATTATGAACTCAAAAAAAAAAAAAAAAAGCACCACCACCCACCCCACCCCACCCTTATGAACTGGAAATTTCCAGGAGGCAGAATCAACAAGGCATTATTTAATTTATGTAAGGGAAGATAAAATTTATTGCATTTTTTCTTCTTTCCAGTGAGGTAGCATACAACAAAATTCAATGACATTATTGAAAAGGTTCTTAAGCATATGTAAAATTTGCCAGCCATTTAAATTTTTTAAAGTTGTTTTTCTGCAAAAACAGAATTGTGTTTTTAAAAAAGTTACTTTCATTTCTACCGAAAATATCTTTAGAGTTAGGTACATTTCCCTTTCCTTCAAACTGAACATGGTGAAATGTAGCAAAGAACTACTGTACAACCAGGTGGAACAAGGCAATATGTGATACGAATTAGATGTCCTATGGCATACATGTCCTCTCAGGTCAAATGTAATTCTAAATATTTAAGCACAAAAAAAAGGTATCCTAAATATTTTTCCTCTAAAACACAAAAGATAAGCTGAGTTATTTCTTAAATATCCTTTCTGCTTCCTTCCAAGAGTTCAAATCTTCCAGGAAGAATTTTTCCTGAATGTTTGTGTTCCTGTTCTGGTATTCTTTAGTTTCTTCAGTCTTTAATGAAACATTCTTATTAGAAACAAAGAAATCACTGAGTGGCCACAAAAAGATCAGAGAACTACAAAAAAAAAAAAAAAAACATAAGTCATATGAACCTCACAATGACCTTCAAGAGTTGTCTTTTGTTTTGTAGCAGTGGGCCTTGCAATAGATAAAGCTCTACCCTGCACGTTACCTTTCCGTCCTTCCTCTTTCAGAAACTGTTGTGCTAGGTTCTTTGCCTCACGGTTTCTCAGCTAGCAGAAGTAGTCTGCCTTCCTTATAAGAGGAAAGGTCAGTAGAAATGACACAGGAGAATTCCGTAGCCATAATATTATGCATGACCAGTGGCACAGGAAATTGAACTAAGATATATAAAATGCTGACCCCCTCACAGTACAGATGCAGCTCTGGGTTTTTATTATCATAGTATTATTATTTTTCTTTCCAATAACTAAAAAACTCAATTAAAACCTCACCATTTAAGCTCTACAAGTTCTGTCACAGACCATTTTTTCATGCCTAACGATTTTCTCATTAAATGCAGTAATTTCTTACAAATTGCACTAATAAAAGTAAGTCCTGCTGGGTGTTTTCACCCTTTTTTTAAATGCTGCCTTTTCATTGATGTGTTAAATTAAAACCCCAGGCACAAAGAGCAGAGTAAATGCAAAGTCTTTATCGTCAGAATCCATTCCTGAAGACTATGAGATCACTCTCATTTTATTTTGTTTTTATTTGAACTAAGTGTGAGTCCTACTCTGTAGTCAAAGAATAATACTGTAAGGCCTCTTGGCCTTAGCACATAAAAATGATAGTGTGAGCTAGCAAGACACTAGAAAGATGATATCTAGTTATCTCACTGGTAGTAAACTCACTTTATGTTAGAAAACATTATGACATATCATTTTTATTGAGTGAATAATATTTCTCATCTTAAACTGTCTGGCCATAAGACCAGATCCATTCTCACATCGGGTGGCAAATTTTAAGTTTCATGGTCAATGGATGGGTTCCATGACATTCTATGGTCTTACAGTATTTTATTAAAAACATGTACTTTAATCACTAAACACCTACTAAACATGTCCCACAAAGCCTAGAGACCATCACTTAATATTTAAAGGAAATACAACAGTTAGATACAGAACAAAGTACAATACTCTCCATTATAAGTAGTTTTCTCTAATTCCAGAAAGAGTTGCATTTAAAGTACAAAATCAAGACATGCTAACATAAGAAACTAAAGGAAGACTTTTTCATTAAACAAGGAAGTGATTTTTTGGTGGGGCTCATTTATGTAATGTATATGCCATACTCATGAAAGGCTGGGGGAGAGGGGTAGGAGCAAAGAATAGGAAGAGCACAGAAACACTTGTTTCCACAAGTTTCCAAGGTCCTAGCATTCTAAAATTTGGCAAAGCTTACTAAAATAAAAGTGATACTGAAGAAAAAAAAACCTAACCATCTCAACTTGATCCAATTCCAGATGGGCAGTAGGAGGAAGGCAGGATACAAGATGACAGTGTTTGGTACTCTGGCAATTTTATAGTATCTGTCTAGTGTCATACCTGAGTAGATGTCATCAAACTAAGGCAGGAAGTAAACAGAAGGAATCAAGTAGCCATAGTAACAGTGTAGCCAGGAGGAAACAGTCTGGAACAGGAGGCCAATCTGGCAATGGGATCCAATTAAAAGTTGGTAACTGAATGGAATTAAAATTCATGTATCAGTTGAAGAGATACAGTGAGTAATGAGTCAGACTTCTCATCAAGGGAAAAAACAGGCAGCCACTGGTTGAATGTGCTTTTGTGAATGTTGGAAGGGGAGGCAGCTCAAGTGTTTTACAATGTATCAAGAATTTGAGTCATTCTTGAAAAAAAAATTAAGTACCAGAAATTTTAGAACAATCTTATACCACATGGCAAATTTGTCTAAAAAAAAAAAATCAGTAAATACTGCTACCTGTGTTTATATGACATCCTTCCTAAGCAGCAGAGTCCTCTCTTCTCCCCTCTATTTTTTGATTTTATGAAAAAAAGTTTTGTAAATATTCTAGAGCTCAAAATACAGAAATATTGTATTTTACTAGTGGAAAAGATAAGGCTTAGAAACTGATCCAAAGAACCAGAGAAATAATTCTGCTGTAATTCAAAAATTCAAATGCTTGCTGTTCCCAACACAGTTTTGTTAAAATCAACAATGGAAACAATAATTTACTACCTGTTATGGCTTGTGCCTAGAGTCTCCCCAAAGCCTCATGCAGATATTAAGTGGTGCTTTTCAGAGGTGGCTGGATTCTGGGTGTGTGCTGCTGTGATTAAGCATGTGATGCAAGGATTAAGTGTGTGATGCTGGGATCAAGGGTGTGTGATTACTAAGTTAGTCCACTGATTGGTTTGGCATAGTTCTGGGTGTGGATAATGAGAAGGCCCACCCTGAGTGTGGGGAGCACTACAAAAAGACCTGGTAGCCTGGAAGGGATAAAAGGGAACGGCAGGCTGATGCTGCTGCTTCTTCACTATTTCGCTGTTTACTGTCTTCTGCCTGCCATGAACTGTTTCTCCTCTGCAATACCCTCTGCCATGCCACCCTGACTTTGAGTCAACCAACTATGAAATGAAACCTCTACAAACTGTGTGCCACAACTTTGGGTATTGGGTCTTTTATGTCAGCAATAAGAAAAGTAACTAAGACACTATTAGCCAGCAGTACTTAGGAAACATAAAAATACATGGAGGTCATTTTGTCTCACTGATGGTGGGCCAGCAACAGCATCTTCTATGATAATAAATCACACTACAGGAAAACTATGACCAGGCCTTGGTACCAAAGATATATATATTATATACTGGTACAATATTATCTCTTCAGAGTGGAGCCTGATGGTAACAGAGAATGGGTGGTGTGTGTGTGTGTGTGTGTGTGTGTGTGTAGAATATCATAAAGGGAAGAAAGCCAATGCCACAAAGGTATTAGCAGAAACACAGAGAACCATGTCCATAAATAGTCAGGAGTTGCAGGGTAGGATTATGGAATTCCACAAAATGGCGACCTAGTTTTAAAGATACAAAGAATGACCAAGAAGGGCTGGCCCACAACTAAGTCTGTACTACAGGAGGTTAAGTCTACACAAACATGTGTCTGCATTGAAGCAGAACTTTCAGGATAAATAATATAGGATGCTGGAAGTGACCAATGTTGAACTAAGGAAAGCCTAAATTAACACAGTAGTAGTTAGGATAGGAAGAGACAAATCTGAGAAAAGTGAATTAGAAACTATCAGAATACAGAAGAGGATCAGAAATGGATACAAAGTGGTCAGAAATGATCAACAGTAAACTGAAAGTTCAAACAACAAAAGTATCAAAACAAAACATTTCTGAAGTAATATCCTCAACACCAGAACAAATTATCACTTAGGCTGCTGCCTCCCATAGGGTTTCTTTCATAGGTCCCCTCTTATCCAGTCCAGGTTATCCCAACTTCCAACTCCATGAATTCCTCCTCAATTTTACTCACTTTCATCTTGTACTCAGACACTGCCTTCCCTCCTACATTCTGCAGCTGTCACCCTGCCATCTCTGCCCTATATTCTACACTTCTCAATAGGAAAACTATTGAAAGATCTTTCCCTCTAAGTCAATGGCAATTCCTTCAGTAGCTCACGCCACACGCTGAAGAGTCAACCCTGACCTTTTCTTTCTCCCTCACCCTATATTTAGATGATCAGCAAAACTGTCAATAGTACTTTCAAAACTTATCAAGGATCTGACCTCTTCTCACTATTTCTCCACTGCCACCCCCACTGGGATTAATGCTAGCCTTGTAACTCATCTGACTATTTCAGACTTGCCCTTCCTGAATGGAGCATAAAATATAAATCACATTATTCTCTTTAATGGTTTCCCATTTCACTCAGAGTATAAGCTAAAGGCTCTATGTGATATGTACCCCAGCTACCTCTATGATTTCTTCTCTGACTTCTTTCTTCCACCCACACTGGCTTCCTTGATGGGGAAGCAAGCACAAGCTCCTTGAGAGGAACATGCTGCTCCTTCTGTCTGCAAAGCTCTCCCCAAAGACATCCGCTGCGCTCTCTCTCACCTCTGGTCAACTGACAACTGACACCTCAACAGTGAGGACTTCACTGCATAAAATCACAAGCCTATCTCACCCCAGCATTCTGTATCTCACCACTCTGCTTTAATTCTTCCTCCCTAAATTCCTGGAATCTCAGAATGTAACCTAATTTGGAAGTAGGAGTCTTGCATATGTAATCAAGATGAGGTCATTAGGGCGGGTCCTAATCCAATGGCTGGGCTCTTTATAAAGTGATAAACCTGGATACAAACAGAGAGAACTCCATTTTGAGGGGGAGGGAGAGACTGGAGTAGCGTATCTACAAGTCAAGAAATGTCAAGGATAGCCAGATGTCATCAAAAGCCACAAGAGAGTCAATGAACAGAAACTCCTCAGAGTTCTCATAAGAAACCAACCTTGCCAAACCTTGATTTTGGACTTGTGGTCTCCCAAACCGTGAGAGTAAACATCTGTTGTTTTAATCCTTGGAACCTAAATAAATGCTTTTTACCATTTGATAGATACACTATTGTTTTATTTGTTTGTTCTTTGCATCTTTCCATAATCACTGGCTCATAGAAGGCATTCAACGAACACTTGCTAAAGAATTCATAATAGCTAAATCTTGGAAGCAGTCTGCATGTTCATCAACAGATGAATGGATAATGAAAATGTGGTATTTATACATAATGGAGTAGTACTGTGATATAAAGAAGGATAAATTTGAGTCGTTTGTAGGAAAATGGGTGAAACTTGAGACTATAATGTTAAGTCAAATAAATCAGAGACATGAGCTTAAATATTGCATGGTTTCTCTTATATGAGAGATAAGTATAAATAAATTTAAGAGCAAAATAATAACAGGAAACAGGGAGATAGATCTTTTGCAAATGATAAGGGAACCAAGAGATGGAGGGAGGGGGAAGTGGGAAAAGAGACATAAAAAGAATTAAGATATGTTTTGTACATGTACTAACTTCCCATAATGACTGTATTCATTATGAACTGCCAACATGTACTGATAAATTTTTTTAAAAAACAAAAGCCCCCAAACATTTGCTCAGTGAAGGAAAACATGGTCTGGGATTCACCAGTCTGCTCCTCTAGAAGCCTATGGAATGAAGATGTCTTTTGGTTGTTTTCTCACTTTAAACACATACTCAGTATATTCAGTGCCTGCCATCACTTAGAGGAGTAGTCAGTCTAGAGCTCTTCTTTCATTCACCTCTCCCTTAAATTTACAGAGATGAGAACAGTTTCAATAAAGATCTATGGAAGGGGGAAATAAGGGGGGAAATATCCCATGTTGTAAGCTCTTTTCCATCTCTTAGAAAAAGCTGCTTGATCCCACTAGGTGTGTGTGTGCGTGCGTGTGTGTGTGTGCGTGCGTGTGTGTGTGTGCGCGCACGCATGGACACACAAGAGAGTGAGAGCGACAAACAGACAGGCTATGGCTATGAATTACTATACCCTAAAACAATTAAACATCTTGATCACAATATAGAGCAATCACAGGGATTAACAGGATTATTCCTATGAGGGCAGTAAGAAAACAAGACAGAGAATGTGGGAATGGCAAGAGTTCTGAAGGTAGAGGACAATGAAGCTGTCCACTTTTTTAACTTCACATACTGTTTAACTGTTGGGAGCACCTGGGCCCAAAGCACAAGTGCCTGTACACCCCCAAAGGGCAGAGAGTGCCTGAGAAATACCCTGAGGGCATGGAGAGCTGGAGGTGAGCACAAATTCCAGCCCTGAGAACATGGGGTGGAAGAAGCGAGCTAGTTAAGCAAAGGGGCATGACATGAAAAGCGTATAAACGCACTGTGGTGGTTGACCAGTCTCTCTCTCCCATCCAGAGAAAGGACTCCACCTGACCCCAGCTTTCTGTTTCCATCTTTATTTTTTCATCCTCTCTCATTCTCTCCCCCTCCCCTGGTAACTAAGAGAGCTCTTGTGGCATGGGCATACTACTATATTATCATTTGCACTTTTTCCAAAGACTGTATACTTACTTTTTAATGAGAAAAAGCCTAAGATCAATTAAGTCATCTTAAAACATACATGGAAACTCTCATATAAACAATATTTCTATTTCTAGTGAGTTCTAAATGTCATGACTGGCACTCAGAATACTTCTGTTTGATTGATCCTTTTCTTTTTTTGTTTTATTCTTTCTGTACTATATATTTCATTCTGTTTATTACTCATATACTTAAAGACAGTAGCAAAAAGGACTTTTGGAAATATTTTCTTTTATTTGCTGCCCTCGAAGAAGTTTACTGATTTGAACCAGACTGGCCCCAGGCAAATCTTATCTTTGGTTTGTGAATTCCACTTTCCTTATCATCTCATATATTAAAAATTCCAATGGATAAGTCTTGCTGGTTTCATTACAGGTCACCTAAGAGTAATGACAAATGGGACTAATCTACAGTTAGGTAGGAGTATGAAGTTCAGGGGTACTCTTACACAGTAGGGTGTATAGATAACAACAATGTACTATATATTTCAAAAGGCTAGATGAAAGATTTTGAAAGTTTTTACCATGAAGAAATGAAAATATTTGAGAAAGCTGATTTAAACATTGCACCATGTGTTGAAACATCATGTTACCACATTGATATGCTCCATTTAAAGTCATATATCAAGCCGGGCATGGTGGCACACTCCTATAAATCAGCACTCAGGAGGCTGAGGCAGGAGGATGGTTGCAAATTTGAGACCAGCCTGGGCACAAAGTGAGCCCAAGGCCAGCCTGAACTGCATAGTGAGACCCTGTCTCAAAAAGCCAAATAAATAAATAAATAAATAATTTTTTAAAGATGAAGTTATATATCAATATTTTTAAATACTGAAAAAAGAAATGGAACAAATACTGGGATAAGTGAACCTTAATTATTCCATATGCATTTTCTTCTCGGTGTCTGAAATAATGTACCAAATAAACACAGGAAAATGGCACAAAAGAAGGAAAAATGAGAGAATGGATGTACGTATTTTCCAAATATGTACACACTGGTCAAAGACTTCATATACTAGAATATCTACTGTCATTAAAATCACTTTTCATTTCTCACAACTAACCATCTTTGTTCCTGGAGTCTGTAAACTCTTCTTGTACTATGTCAGTCTACCTTCTACTAATATAAATGAACTCTTAATCCTGAAGAAGAGGATTTCACACAATGAACTTAAACTTCTATTACATACATCTAAGTAAGTTTAGCTTTCTCTTCTCTTTTGCAATACTGGAGACAACCCAGGATCGTCACACTGAGCTACATCTCCACCAATTTATTTGTACTTTTTGAGAGAGGGTCTTGCCAAGTTACTAAATTTCCCAGGTTAGGTCTGAACTTGTCATTCTCTTGCCTCGGCTCCCACAGTGCTGGGGACTACAGGCATGAGCTACCATGCTCATCTATGTTTAGTTTTTTAAAAACTCCAATACCTAAAGACTTATTTATAATATCCTCTATTACTCAACCTAACGTTTTCTTTATGGTACCTGTGGAAATTCACTCAAGTCTCTTGACCCAAGTGAGATAACCTAGTGAAGAAAAGATTATAAAGGTGTCACTACTAGCATACAAGGTCTCCAGATGAGTACTCAAAACATCATAGAAAACAGCTAGACAGAAAAACAACAAAGACAGACTTCAACAAATGACCAACCAAACTGACCTGACATTTACGGACCCCTTGACCCAACAACAGTAGAATGCACATTCTCTGGAAAGCCCTAAGAAACAATTTGTCAGAACACAATAGGCCAGACCATAAAGCAAGTCTCAATAAATATAAAAGGACTGAAGCTATTCAAGCTGCATTCTTCAGTCGACAGAATTAAATTAAAAATCAATGACAAAAGTTTAGGAAATGCTCAATATTTAGAAATTTTAAAATGTGCTTAATGATGATGATGATGATGATAAAAAATAAAGTCATGAAAAATGCTGAGAAATATTTGAACTGAATGAAAATGAAAATATTCAACCACAGTTTATGGTGTACAGCTAAAGAGCTGCTTAGAGGAGAATGTATAGCTTAAAATGCCTATATTAGAAAAGAGGTTGAAAATCAAACATCTAAGCTTCTCTGTAAGAAAAAGAGCAAATAAATCAAAGGCAAAAGAAAAGAAATAATAAACAGCAAAAATTAACTAAATGAAGAACAATGATGGAGAAAAATAAATAAAATTAAAAGCTAGCTTTGCCCTGGTACTAGGAGTTGAAGCCAGGGCCCCATGCAGGGTAGACAGGCATTCTACCACTGAGACATCCAGCCCAAAAGCTAGAATCTTGAAAAGATAAAATCCATAACCTTTTATCTAGACATATCAAGAAAAAAGAGAAGATATAAAATACCAAAATCAGGAATAAAAGGGAAAAGAAAACTCAAAAGTATTATATGGGAACAATATATGAACAATGACGTAACAAAAATTATACAACTTTGATGAAATTAACAAATTCTTATAAAGATACAAATTGCTAAAACTCATTCAAGAAGAAATTAAAAAATGACTAGATTTATAAGTAAAAAAACCTGAATTAGGACCCAGAGAGAGGCGGGACAAGATGGTGGAACAGTAAACAACAGGGTAAATGACCTCCCTGAAAGATACCGTCCAGATGCTGGAATATAGTAACATGGGAAAGACAAGAAGGAGGGAGGCAGGTCCTCTGGACCCAGAAAGAATCTAAAGCGAGAATTGAAGCCCACAGCAAGAGTGGAAAGGGGCACTTAGATGGAGAGGACAGCGGCTGGCGATGCCTCTGCCGGAGCCGGACCCTCTCTGTGAAAGGAATGCCTGAAACCTACGAACGCACTGTCCGAGAGCTGTGGCTGCGGCAGCAGTGAGCCTGGAGCCATCAGCCCAGAATGACTGTGTTGGACGAGAGCAGCAGTGGACAGGGGGAGCCGACGTGGAGAACTGTGAGTGAAGGTCCTCGCCCTCCTGCGTGAGGGGGAGATTGGTGGGGAGACATCTTGGAGTTGGGCTGGGGACTCCTGGCTGGGCGCGGGGTTTGCTCAGACTGAACCCAGTCCCTGCGAGCATACTGGGGGCCACCTCAGAGGGTCCCTGCAGGTGACAGGCTTGGTCTGGAGACGGGTGCTCTGTGCACACTCCAGGGGTGTTGTGGAGAGTCCACGGGTGACCGATCCACCGGTTCAAGTTCGCAGGCAGCTGCCAGGCCCTACGCGCACCCCACCAGCCATCGCAGAACCAAGGCAGGCTGGGGAAAGGCAGTGGATAACACTGTAACAGCGCCCCCAGTGGCAACCATCAGATATCCATAGTCGGTGCAGGCTGGAGGAACCTGTCTCACTTTGTAGAGGTTGTGGCCAAAGCAGGGAGCACCTGAGTTCCCGCTACCAGCTAGCCCAGGGGAACAAAGGAAAATGCCAAGACAAAGAAGCAAAAGGCAGTCTCTGGCCTCCAGTTCAAGCAGAGTAAATCCAGGAGACGCAAACGCAGAGGAGATCGGGAGTCCCACAACTGAAGTTTGTGAGGTGATGGCAACTGAAGTAAAGAAACAACTTCAATAGGCTATAAAAGAAATTAGAGCCAGGCGTGGTGGCACATGGCTTTAATCCCAGCACTCAGGAGGCTGAGGTAGGTAGAGCGTTGTGAGTTTGAGGCCAGCTTGGGCTACAACGCGAGGGCAAGACCGGCCTGAGCTACACAGTGCGACCCTGTGGGAAGCCACCCGCCGTTAGCTGGTTTGCCGCGAGGCCTAGGCTCTGGGGTTCAGCCTAAGCTAGATTACCCCTCCCATCGAGTAAGGCAAGTTGGCGCCCGTTTCCCGTTTCCTGGGCGTTAACAACCCCGCTGTAGATGATCTCTGCCCAGTTACTAATGACGCCAACCAATGATAATGTACCCCCCGAGATG
>RJWM01036880.1:0-17846 GCA_004363535.1 Dasyprocta punctata
GGGGAAGAAAAAAGCATTGCACAATAGTCCAGGATCCAAGGCTCAGATTTCTGATTTAGAAATTGGACATTTTTGCTGACTAGTTTTTATTTTAGTATACAATCATTATCATTATCAATTTCACTTTGTTAGGTTATTTGGCTCAACTGAGAGACACTGTGGGCATGGGAGGACTAGGGAAGGGGTGGAAGTACTCTCTGAGGAATCAAGGAGTGAATAAACTTTTATTAGATCTCATTGGGGAGGAGTTGGAGGGATGAATAAGGAGGTCATGTTAGTAGCAGATTGGAGGTCTTTTGGTGCATGCACAAAAGGGATAGCAGGAAGTTTACTGTGGGCTGAGAGAAGAAAGAGGAAGTCTAGTAAATTGTCTTTTCTGGCTCTTTCACCATGGTAGACCTCTGCCATGATTACTTGGTGAATTTCACATGGGCAAGAACCCATTACATTTAAGGAGAAAGTGAGAAATAGTTAGTTATCAGATATAATTAATAAATGGATTTAGTATGAGTTTGCTTAAGAAAAAGGTATTTAAACTTTAATAGTCTTTAAGTATTTTATAATTTTCTTGCCGGGCGTGGTGGCACACGCCTTTAATCCCAGCACTCACTCGGGAGGCTGAGGTAGGTGGAGCGTTGTGAGTTCGAGGCCAGCTTGGGCTACAACGCAAGCGCAAGGCCGGCCTGAGCTACATATTGCGACCTTGTCTCAAAAAAACTAGGGGTGGGAGTTTGGCTTAGTGGCTTAAGTGCCTGTCTGGCAGGTGTGAGGCGGTGAGTTTGATCCTCAGTGCCGCAAGTATTTTACAATTTTCTTGATCTTACAAATCTGCAATAAACAAACATTTTGAATTGTTTTTTGGAAATGCAATTTTGACTATTCAGATTTAATGGCATCACCTGTTTCATGTTTTATTTTTAGTGTAAGAGGAAAAATGTAATTCCCATGCAGGCTAATTATAGACATGAAAAAACAATCATTAATATATATTTTGGTTTCAGATGTTTTGCCTTGAGTTTTAGCTCTGTCTCTTACTAGCTGGGAACTATTGGAAGAATAATCTTACTTGTAGCTAAGTTAATTTGTTTCTAAGAGTCTCAACTACTTCATCACTGAATTGACTTACTAAGACTGTTTAGACAGCCGGCTGTGGTGGTGCCCACCTTTAATTCCAGCACTCTGGAGGCTGAGGTAGGAGGTGCATTGTGAGTTTGAGGCCCGCTTGGGCTACAATGTGAGTACAAGGCTGGGATGAGCTACATAGTGCGACCCTGTCTCAAAAAACTAGGGCTGAGAGTTTGGCTCAGTGGCTTAAGCACCTGCCTGGCAGGTGCGAGGTTGTGAGTTTGATCCCCGTCCCACAAAAAAGAAAGACTGTTTAGACAAATAGCTGTGGCTGGCTTAATCTGTTTGGTGCTGCTAGATCAGAATACTTGAAACTCAGTAATTTATAAACAGTACAAATTGATTTTCTCCCAGTCTAGATGCTGGGATTTCAAAGCTCTAGGTGCCAACAGGACCTATGTTTTCATCACGACATAGTAAAAAGCAACACATGAGTAAGAGAGCATGAAAAGGGGGCCTATCTTAATCTTTCAATAAGGAACTAATTCTTGCAATAACATAATTAATGTACTCATGGGATAATGGCATTAATCTATTCATGAAGGCTCTACTCTCATGCCCTAAGAATGTCTCAATGTTTCACCTCTCAATACTTTTGCTTTGGAAATAAAGTTTTCAGCAAATGAATGTAGCAACAATCATATATTCAATAGGTGCTGACTATCATAATGATATTAAGAGGAGGAGAAGGAGAAATAGTAGTAGCAGCTTTGGATAGTAGAACCAGGAATCCTATCTTTCTAATGGAAAGAACCTTACATAACACACACAAAAAATTTTTTGATACAAAGGCTTTTGAAGAGGCTTGTGGCTAAACAAATTCAGAAATTCACTGAGGAATGTTCAAGATAAGGTGATTAATTCTGAGGATAGAGCTCTACAAACTCTTCCAATCCAAACCCTCATGTGCTTGCATCAAACACATTTTATAATGATACATGTTAATTTTTAATAAAGAAATTAAATTTCAAATATATGAGAAATTAACTAGTATGACTAATCTATTGCCTAGTGAGAGGAAAATGATTGAACACTACAAGATTAATTTGAGAAGTCAATGTAGTTGTATAAAAAATTTTTTATAACTCTATTTCTTTTCTTGGTCAAATATTTGGATTTTTCCCATTGTTTTAAAATTAATTAATTTATTATTGTAGCTCATATTATTAAAAATGAATTAATATTTGTAAGAAAAATACTTTAGAAGACATTGGAATTTCTGATCTTGAAAGACACTTGTTGCCTTATAGTCAATATACTGAGATTTACATAAAACTCAAAATATATTTATCTTATCTATTATATTTATCTGAAATAAATAATACATGCATCAAATATATAGATACTTATATGAGAAAACCTCAGTTCTTTTAGATTAGTGTTTTAATCTATTTTGAAAATTTCACCAATATTTTTTAATTGTGACTGAATATACACACACATTCAAGTAGACAATTGAAACAATTTTTATCTTTACCCAAAGATTCAATTCTTTTTAAACTCATATGTTTTATTTTAAATATATCCTTTTCCATTTTTACCTCCAACATGACATTGGTATGCAAATTAGATCTTTAGTTCTGATCAGTTGAAAAATATTACACTGAAAATCAAAGACTTTTCCTGGAGTCATTACTGAGTTGTCAAGAAAAACACCCTAAAATATGGAGAGCCAAATAAATGCAAAACTTGGACCGGCTCACCTGCTGGGGCTAACAGGGAGGAGAGGTAATTTTGATGAATCCCACAGACTCAGCTTGAGCTACAAGAATGTAGAACTAGTGAGTATTCCTTCCCAAACCCCCACAGTGGTCCACTATGAGGAACTAAGGACGATACCTTCTGGATTTAGAAGAAGGAAAGAGCAACCATTGTAAAATATTCAGAGACTTGCCCATAATCTGCACAGGGGAAAATTAATTTGGTGTTATCCCATTTATAAGATCCCCTGTCAGTTCTCAGAACCATGGCTTTCTTGTTTGCTCTACCTAATGACAAAATGTAAAGAAATATGTATGGAGTTCAGACACATCAGCCCATAAAAACAAAACAAAACAAACAAAAAACTGAGACTTAGTTATGATACTATACAACACTTTCTTTCCTTTGCAATTTATCACTAGACTATTAAAATTCTAGTGTATAGCTGTGGTTTGCAGCTGCAAAATCTTCTAAATGCAGACTTTGCCTGAGATAATGGTGGACATGAAATAAGGCTAAAAAAGGAATTTTAATCCTCTAGCACATAACACTATGGCAAATATTAAATAAAACCCAACCGCAAACCAAAATAACGTAAATTCTTACATGAAGGCAGTCTATAACCCATCTTCTGTTTCCTGATACATCAAATCTGTCTTCAACAACAAGTTATAAAGCATGTCAAAAGCTTTTTTTTTTAAACACACATTTGGAAAAGATAAAATGTTCATCAGTATAAGACCCAAGTATGACATTTATGTTGAAAGTGTGAAAGGAATTTAAGTAACTGTAACTAACACAGTAGTACTTCAGTTTACAAATTTAATTTGTTCCACAATTCTCAAATAGATGGCCACATTCATGTTAGTCACTGCATGTGGAGTTAAGGAATAGAAACAAAATTTTTCCTGGCACTTCTGTTAGGGAAGCAAATTGTTCATGAACAGAGGCATTCATGAGCGAAGTATTACTGTATGTTAAGGAATCTTTGTAAGGCAAATTATTTAGGAGTTTAGATAAAGAAACTGAAGAGTATCAAATAAAGCACATACAAAGATTCTATAATTTTTGAAATTTTGTTATGCTTTGACAATGAATTATTATAAAATAATAATGTTATAACATTATGTAATCACATTACATACATCAGTTAAATGAATGACAGCACCAAAAAGAGCAGGAAAAATCACAGGCATGCTCATAATATACCTATGAGAGCACCATAGTACCATAATATTATTAAAATGTATCCTTAAATTAATGCTTATATTATCAATTCTAAGATAGCAATTTCTTTAAAAAATATAATTGGTATGCCATAAAAAGCAGATAAATGGTGAAGGAGAAATCAAACACCATTAAGATTGAGTAGAAAACAATGCTAAACATGGTCGATATTAACTCAAGTATATTAAAAATAAGCTTAAGTATGAATCATCTAAATATACCAACTAAAAGAAATTGAATGGATAAAAAATTACCCAACTACGTGATGCCTAAAAGAAAGCTACTCAGAATCCTTAAGCCTGTCAGATTATAAATTTGAGGCAACATAGCTAGAATCTATGTCAAAGAAAGGGACAGAGGAAGGAAGGAAGAAGGATGTAGAGATGGAAAGAAGGAAGGAAGTGAGAAAGGAAGAAAGGAAGAAAGGAGGGCTACAGAACTATAAAGATTTAGATAAATTATTAGCAAATGAATGTGATATGTTACATCCTGTTAATAGTAGCAAAAGAAAGCCAGGGCAGTTCTTTAAGAAACAAATTTACAGCAAAGGAAATTAAAAGATATAAAAGATGGCATTGCATAATAATAATAATAAAGGCCCAGTTTTCCAAGAAGATATTTGATATTAAGAACTTTACCAATAAACTTTATTTCAGTGACACTTAAAGGCTATCCCATCTAAAGTCAGTACACTGTCTTTCATGAGCCTGTATGGAATATTTACAAATTTAATCTATCTTCCTGCAAAAAGTCACAAATTAACACCTTATAAGTTTGGGAACCAGATAATACATGTTCTCAGACCATAGTAAAGTTAAATTACAAATCAAAAACTATAAGGTACTTAGAAAATCCCCTAGTAAGTAGAAATCGATCTAAGTACTTTCAACTAATATGTATGACAGTGAAGTGTCAAAAGAAATTAAACACTACTTTGAAGTAATTAAAAATTTTTATTTACCAGATGTGAAAACTTGCAGTAGAACAAACCAAAAACCGTACTGAGAAATCTATAGCATTGAAAACCTGTATCGGAATAAAAAGAAACATCAGAAATCAATTATCAAAGCTACTGACTTGGGAAACTAAATTTAAAAAAAAAGTAATTCAGTCCTAACACTAGTGTGAAAATAAAATAAGAACATTAAAAGTGAAATCAATGAAACTGAATAAAAGAAATCAGTAGAGAATATTAATGACATTCATAGAGCTGGATAGATAATTAAATTGATAAATAACTGAAAAAATTCAGCAGAGAAAGAGAGAGAGTGAGAGAGAGAAAACAGATGGAGAGGATGTTTATTTCCACTGATTCTAATGAACACTACTACTTTTGCAAATTTGGTAATTTAAATTATATTTACAATTTTATTGAGAGAAATAAACTACTGAAACTCCTACATGGAAAATAGAAAATGAATAGTATTCTGCATGTGTTACATGAATTGAATCATTAAAAACCTTGCACAAAATTAAAAAAAAAAAAAGAAAGTAGAAGGCCCATATTGTTTCACTGATAATTTCCACCAAATATTTAAGAAAAAGGTAGTATCAAATCTTTACAATATCTTCATGATAATATATATATATATATATATATATATATATATATAACAAAAAATTTTCTTAACTCAGAATGCAAACATTAGGTAATAACAAAGCCAGAAAACTCCATGACAAGGAAGAAAATTCCATTATTGTATTAGTCACCTTTTCATTCACTTATACACAATAAAGAAATATAAAACTAAAAAGAGGAGAAGTTTAGTTTGACTGATGGTCTCTGGAATATATATACGAAAGTCCTCAAAATATAGTGACAAACTTATCAGCAATACAAGAAAGAATGACACGTGACAACAAAGTGTAATTTATTTAAGGTATTCAAGAATGATTTACCACTTGAAAATAAAAATCTAACCCAGCATGTCAGTAAGAACAAAAAAATAAAATTCGTATGATATCATTTGATGGAGAAAGAATTTCTGGAAAGCCCAACATCTGTTCATAATAAAATGCATTTCATGAGTAAAAACCAATTATGAATTATTGAGTCGATTAAAAATATTAACAAAAAACACCTAACGTTATACAGAACATCACACAAAAATAATATACTAGCCTCTAAAATTGTGAAGAAGCCGGAATATCCTTTCTAGATAGGATATTCCTATTTAAAACTATGCCGGATATACTAGCAAGTGCAATAAGCAAGAAAAATAAATAAAAGCCATTCATTTGAAAAATAAAAGCTATTACTGTCTCTGTAAAGACATGATGATTGTATTCAACACTCTAAAACTATCTAAAAACCATCTCCCAGAATTAATAATGGAGTCTAACAACATCAGAATAAAAGAACCATACATGAATTCAATTGTTTTCTATATTTAAAGGGAGATCAAAAATGCAATATGGTGCACATTTAAATTAAAAATAAATATTATATTAAAAGGCATATTGATAATAATGCCCCTCAAAATATTCCCCTTCACTTTGAACACACTTATTCTACCATGCCTGTCGATTTCTGAGGAAGTTCTGAAAGTTCCCTTTTGTATCTTTCATTGTGCTATTTTTGGCTGCCTCAATGTCCTAAATTGATTTTAAAAATTTACCTTTCTTAGTCACTTTGACTTCAGGGAAGACCCAGGTGCCTGGTGGCAAATACAGTGAATAAGATGGATGAAAACACACTATAACAATTTTAAGAATCTGACTTTTCAAGAGATGACATTTGGCAGTGGCATTCATCATGTTTTTATCTCTCCTAGTAAAGACAGGAAAGAAGGCTTCCAGATCTGTATGTTCAAAATGAGGGAGCTTATTTAGAGGGCAAGTAATGATAATGTGTCTTTTATTGTAATAATTTTATTTTTAGACACATTATTTCAGTCACAGCTTATATATACTGCAATGCACAATTAGAATGTAACATTTGAAAAGATATTATTGCAATAGAACCTGTAAATATTGATCTATACATTTAAGGAAATATATTCAGTCCACATGCAGAAAATAGTAGCACTGAAAAAGAAAATACTAAAGATCTAAACAATGAAAAGATACTTCATGTTTTCGTATTAGAACACCAATATGGGGAAAATATCAATTCTTTCCAATTCATGCATTCAAATCAATCCAGTGAAAATCCCAGTGAGCTACTCTTTAGATATCGGTAAACTCATTCTGAAGTTCACATGAGATGATCAAATTTGTAGCGTAGCCAAACAATACTAAAAATAGAAAATGCAGAGTACATACAGTTGATTGCAGAATTTATTATAAAATCACAGTAATGAAGATCATTTAATATTTCAGAACAGACACATAGATCAATAGAACATAAAAGAGAGTGCAGAATATACTGACAATATTATAGTTAACCGATCTCTGTCAAAGTAGCAAAGCCAATTCAATAGAGAAAAAATAGTTTTGCCAAATAAGATTAGTAACAATGAAGGTACTTATATACACAAATAAACCTACATACAGATGTTATACTTTTAGGAATCTCACTGTCCTGTCTCATGAAAAAATTCATTTTCATATTTCACTAATGAATTGAGTTTAAACACATGGTTGTAGGATGTATTCAGAAACTCAAGGAAGTGGGTCCTGTCAGAGACATGTAACAGAACAATCAGTGGTATTCTGCCAACCTGTGTATCTTAGTCTTTTAAAAAATCTTATCTACCTTTGTCCAACTCCTACTTTTCCATTTGCTCACTTGACAATTCTTGCTCCTTCCAATCCTGTTTCATTTTTCTCTCTCATTTTTGACTTCTTAAACTTTCACAAATTTATTTTAAATTCCTCGCTCACTTGCTTTCTATAAATACAATTGCGATCTTTTTGGTTCACGTCATTAATCTCTTTGGTTGCGTAGATGTAAGTAGGTTAAACACTGTTCAATTTGTCCTCTTAACCCATTTTACACTTCTGCATTCTCAGTGTATTTTTGCTTGTAGCTTCTGTGTTTTCTGTATATGCACATTTCTAGTAATCTTTATTGACTAAAATATTATGCTATTTTTATCCTGTCAAAAATTAAAATATTATTTCTTTGCAAATGGCTATGTGAAAGGATTAAAAAGTCTAATTTATCCTAAGGGCAGAAACAAATAGAATATGCATTCAAATTATCTCTATGGTTTTAAATGCTTTCATATTTCAATAATATAAGAAATAGATTTAATTCCATATAAAGTTAATAAGACCATTAGGATTTATGGTTGTGCTTACAAAATAACTACATAAATTTCTTTAGGCTAATTTTAGTAAAAATTTTCTGCATAGTATATTAATAAATGGTCATAGCACCATACTGTAATTTATTATTGTTATATATTTTCAATATGAAGCATTTGTGTTGCTTTGCAATACTTTTCCAGAGTTACATTATCACCAGTCACCTTGGTATTTTAAGCTTGGTGAATAATCAATCAATTTTCAAAAATATGGATTGGATGGCCTGCTGTCAAAATGATACTGATTTTAAGTAATCACATTAGATAACACCTTTAAAAAATCTTTCATATCAAGACATTGTGATAAAAAATTATATATATGAATTTTGGAAACTACTACAGATTATCAATGAAATCATCTGAAGAGTATCATCATCATCAGTTCTCTGTCTCTGTTTCTGTATCTCTGTGTCTCTCTCTGTTACATTTACAAATACTGGAAAATGATTAATGCAATCCTGCCTATAAGATCACTCCAATGAGAACTTTGTCTACCGTCAAATTCCTTCAAATAACATCTTGTATATAAAGTAGTATATGTATTAATAAGTATCATTGAGTACCTCATAAATGTAGCTATAAAGTCATGAGAATATTTACCTCATGTTCTGAATGGAAAAAGTAATTCTGGGACCTCCATTCTGCATTCAAGAGGCTGTAACTTCAGCAGTATTACATGAATGGCAACTTCTCATCAGGAAATTCAATAACAACGCATGGTTTTCAGAAATGAATGCATATCCATTGTTGTTTAATAATATTTAAATCTGTTAAAACTAGTCATTTGTTGATGTGAGGCAGTCAAGAATACACCACACAGAAAAATTATTTCCCTCGATGCTTGTTCCAGGTATATTATTGAATTCATATAGTTATAACTTCAGCTGGAATTGTGTATGTTGAATGTATGATACAAATGAGATCTCTAATTCTCCAACTGGACTTCTTTTCATGAAGATTTTCAGGGTTCAACTTATATAGCACAAGCCACTTAGTTACTTTAGCGCTCATTGCAACCATTTTTTTCTTTCATAATTGGGATGAAATTATACTTCTATACATATGTTATATTTTTCAGGAAATTGATTATCTAATTTAATTTGAAAAAAATCATTCTTTTGTTTATTTCTTTTGTATGGATGTGGTTGAAATACAATATTCTGTAGGGACATGCATCATCTATATTTAATTGTTCATTTTCAAAGATAGTATCTGTAGTGTCCTTTCCTCCCTCTTGAGCTTTAACAGTTTTCATCTCACTATCCATTTCCCCAAGATCCTTTGTTCATGTGAGCCAAGTCAGAGTGATTCATCATCCATTATTCTGTTCTATGATTTTTGCACTTGATATTTTTCTATAGACCCAGAAACCAAGTAAGACCTGTGTATGACATGTAAGCCTCTGAAATCAGAATTTTCCAGAAATTTGCAGGTACAATTGAAAAACCAAACCTATTTTAGTAGTAGCATTTTTTGGTGGTAACACAACCATTTAAATTCTACACAGTACACATGTTTAGTTATATGTGAAATGCAGTCAGTGCCTTGAAATGAAGCAAAATAAGTCATGATATTTCTGAAAAACTGAAGTAAGACCACTTTCTTATGGTCTAAATTTAACTGTGCCATAAGCTCTCCTTTATCTCAAACTTTATTATGTAAAACAATAAAATCTTTTTAACTTTAAGATATTTAAGTGAGTTACTTTACTCTCAATTAAAGCACAGCAGATACATTTAGCTTTTCAGATATGTGTCCTCTACCTTAAAATGAAATGATAAACCCTGATTTATCTTTCATATGATTTTATGCAATATTTATAATTTTATTTATAAATTGTGAAATATTATAGAAAGGCGTAGCAATAGTATTGTTACCAGGAAATAAGAATGTACTGTTTGTTTACTCCTGCCATTAGATTCTTAGAACCTAAGAAGAATTTCTTCTGCAAAAAAATTTATGAATTTCACCTGTATAAAAGATGCTTATCAATTATACTAGCGTTTTATTCACCTCATTGTAGGCACAAAACTTTTATTAGCACAAAACTTTTGCCTCAATGAATCAAGAGAAACCACCTATATGACTATCTTTTTTGTTATGATTGTTCTATTATTTTCAAATAAACATTTCACATTAAAAATGAAATCTGAAGATGACCCTGTGAAAAATACTTTTCACTCAAAATTCTCTTTCTCTAACTAAATTTTTATATACATAGATTTTCTTTCAGTTCACCACACAAGTGCAACATGCGATGGTTACATATGTGTGATTTATTTAGTTCACTGAGAAGTATATTTTCAATACTAATCCATTTAAGAGTGAAAATGTCTACTTTATCGTTCTTTGTAGCTGAGTAGTATTCCATTATATAGAAATACATCTTTTTGGTCCATTCATCAGTCGAGGGGCATTTAGGTCGTTTCCAAGTTCTAGCTATTGTGAACAGGGCAGTTACAAACGCAGGTGTACATATATTGTGATGTTTTTAATTCTTTTGGGAAAATACCTAGAAGGGGAATAGCTGGGTCAAGCGGAACTTCCAATCCTAGCTTTTTGAGGAGTCTCCACACTGACTTCCACAGTGGTTGTACCAGCCTACATTCCCCCCAGCAGTGGAGAAGTATTCCTTTTTGTCCACACCCCCTCCAGCATTTGTTAATCGTTGATTTCTTAATACTAGCCATTCTTTCTGGGGTGAGGTGGAATCTCAGTGTAACTTTCATTTGCATGTCTCGAATGGCCAGTGCTGTTGAACATTTTTTCATGTATCTATTTGTTCTTTGTACTTCTTCATCTGAGAAGTGTGTGTTCATCTCAGTTTCTAAAATTAAATGATAATGACAATACAACATACCCCAGAACTTATGGGACACAGTGAAAGCAGTCCTAAGAGAGATGTTTATAGCATTTAATACTCGTATCAGGAAAACAGAGCAAGCACAAATAAACAACTTAATTGTGAACCTCAAATTTCTAGAAAAAGAAGAGCAGGCTATAGATCATACAAGGGAGGAAATTATAAAGCTCAGAGTAGAAATTAAGTCATTGGATAATAAGATAACAATACAAAGAATCAATGAATCAAAGATTTGGTTCTTTGAAACATTAAATAAAATTTAGAAACCCTTAGCCAATCTAATATGAAAAAAAGAAAGAAAGAAAGAAAGAAAGAAAGAAAGAAAGAAAGAAAGAAAGAAAGAAAAGATTTAAACACACAAGATTAGGTAAGAAAAGGGTGAAATCACAACAGTCCCTGCAAAAATCCAATATCTACTTCGAGAAATTATATTCTAATAGGATGGAAAATGCAGAAGAGTTAGACAGATTCCTAGATATATATAAATTACCAAAGCTAAATCAAGAATATAAAAAATCCTAAATAAAACAATATCAATCAATGGAATAAAAAATGTAACTCAAAACCTACCAACAACAACAACAACAACAAAGCCCAGGCCTTGATGGATTCAATGATGAGTTCTACAAAAAATATACAGAAGAACTAATACCATTACTTATTAAACTCTTTAATTAAATTAAAAGAGAAGCAATTCTCCCAAACTCATTCCTGGAAGCAAGAATTCCCTGGTTGCCAAAACCAGTGAAAGACCCAAACATGAAACAGAACTACAGGCCAATATCCCTAATGAACATAGCTGCAAAGATCCTCAATAAGACACTGGCAAAGAGAATGAAGCATATCATCAAGAAGACTTTACAACATGACCAAGTTGGATTCATCCCAGAATTGCAAGGATGTTTCAACTTATGTAAATGAATAAATGTAGTACACCAAATTAACAGATCTGAAGACAAAAACCATATAATCATTTCAAGAGAAGCAGAAAAATCTTTTGTCAAAGTCCAGCACCCACTCATGTTAAAAACCCTACAGAAAATTGGAATCGTCTTTATCTCAATCTGAAGAAAGTCATGTATGACAAACAAATAGCCAACATCATACTAGATGGACAATCACTGAAAGCATTCATTCTAAAATCAGGAACAAAACAAGGATGTCCACTCCTATCCATCATAGTCCTGGAAACTTTAGCCAAAGCAATTAGACCAGAGAATGAAATAAAAGGAACAACGATAAGAAAGGAAGAAGTTAAATTATCATTATTTGAGGAGGACACAATACTTTACTTAGAAGACCCCCAAAATACCACTAAAATCCTGTTTGATTTAATGAGAAAATTCAGTAGTGTAGCTACATACAAAGTCAAAACTCAAAAATCATTAGCCTTCCTGTATGCAAATAACAAATTCACTGAGAGAAAAATTATGGAAACAACATCTTTAACAATAGCATCCCAAAGCAGAAATACATAGGAATCCATCAAATGAGGGATTAGAAAAAGAAGTGACATAGAAAAGCAAAGGCAATTCTTGGCAATAAAGACAAAGCAGGGGCACCACAATCCCTCGTTTGTAATTATATTATAAAGCTTTTTTTATAAAAACAGCATGGCACTGGGAAAAAAGTAAAACAGTCCCAAAGATCAATGGAACAGATTAGAAGATGCAGAAACAACTCTGGACCCACTCAGTTTCTTTAAATTTGACAAAGGAGCCAAAGATGGTCAATGGAAGAAAGGTAGCCTCTAAGATAAATAGTGCTGTAAAAACTGGCTTTCCATTGTTTTGCTTTATTCTGATTTTTTTTTGCTTTATTTCATATTCTGTTTTGATTGGTTTTATTCTGCTTTGATTTTGGTTTGATTTTACTATACCTGGTGGAATAGTCAACTATTGTGAAGAAGATATACTATAGTAGTTATTGTTTTCCTAGTATCTTGCTTTGAAGTTCTGTACCAGATCTACTGCTTTGCTTTGATTGACTTTGTTCATTATGTTTTGTTGGATTTTACTATCTTTAAAATAAAATTTTAAAAAACCCAAAAAATTAAAAAACAAAACTGGCTTTCCATCTTCCAAAAGCTAAAACTGGACTCATGACTGTCACAATGCACTAAATTAAATTTGAAATGAATCTAAGATCTAAATATTTAAACAGAAACATTAAATCTGCTGGAAGATTGAATAGTTAAAATTCTTGAAGACATTGGTGTAGGTAAAAACTTTATGAATAAAACTCCAGTAGCACAGGAACTATCATAAAAAATCAACAACTTGGATCTCATCTTAGTAAAAAGCTTGCGTACAACAAGAGAAACCACTAACAAAGTGAAATTATATACCACAATGTGGAAACGATGTTTGCCAGCTGTTCCTCAAAGGATTACTATTGAGAACACATAAAGAACTCAAACAAAAAAAATCAAACCTCCCAAATTTAAAGACTCAATCCAAAATTGGCCATCTGAGATTAACACACACTTCTCAGATAAAGAAATACAAACAGCAAACAAATATATGAAAAAATATCAATGGTCATTCAAAATTAAAACAATGCTGCAATTCAATCTCACCCTGAAAAGAATGGCTATCATCAAGGAATCAACCAATAACAAATGCTGGTTGGGCTGGGGGGAAAAAGGGACCCTTCTCAACAGTCAGCAGGAGTGTAGACTGTTACAAGCACTGTGGAGATCAGTGTGGAGAGTCCACAGAAAGCTAGGACTGGAGATTGCATTTGGCCCAGCTGTTGTGTCTAGATATCTTCCCAGAATAATTAAAAACATAGTGCCACAATGATATGTGCATACCCATGTTTATAGAAGCTCAGTTTGTAATAGCTAGATCTTAGTAACAACTCAAATGCCCATCAACCAAGGAATGGATAAAAAAAGATGTGGTCTTTTTATACAGTGAAGTACTACTGACTGATAAAGAAAAATAAACGAAATTTTATAGGTAAATGGATGCATCTCAGGACCATACTCATTACTGGAATAAAACAGACTCATGCCTGTAAACATCATATTTTCTCCCTAGTATGAGAAGGTGAAAGATTAAATAAGATAAAAAATATACAATGCATATTGCAAAAAGGTAAGAAATTATTCAAAAAGAAAGGGAAACTGTGATTGGCAAAAGGAGAAAAGAAGGAAAGGAAAATCAAATAAACAAAAAAGATTATATATATGTAGTAGTACTGCCTGTATGAGGTGCACAGTGAAAGGATGAAATAAGAAATGGAGACAAAATTAGTAATGCATGATGCGGGGCTGGGAGGTCAATGCCTCAGGACTGGCAAAGCCAAAGATACTCCAAACCAGTCACTATTTATTGGGTGTATACAACGTAGGAGGGCCAGCAAAAGATTCAAGGTCAGCAGAAGACTCAGAGGTCCACAGCACTACATGCTATGGATAATCCTAGGATGACTCAAGAGGGTGGACATGATTTTATGCTAGGAACGATCTTGCTATGGAGTATTATTTTTAATCTTAGTAGTTTTAGTTAGACTTAGTGGATGGGAGAGGATGGCCCATCTAAAAATGTTAATGGGAAATCTCAAATGGGTGATACCATAATTCAAAATTTCCATTTATCTCTTAGGGAAGTATGCAAAATTAACCATCATGAATTTGTGGTTCCCAACACTGGCCAGTCTTTATCATGGTACCTGCAGTTACCCTATTTAATAATCATGGGTTTTCTATTCCTCAGGAAATGTAAACATTATACATGAATAAAAATTCTAAACAAAGAAATAGCACTAACATGAAAGATGAAAATGTGTGTCATATTCTCAGAAAACACTTGGGTACCTATTTCAACCTGCATCTTCAAGGATGCTGGCTTCCAAGAAACTAGAACAATTGTGTTTTTCTATGTTTCTATGTATCCTCCCTCGCCTGAAACATGTTACCACTATTTGCTGCATGTGAATTTATGACAACGAGTCTACATTTCAATGTATATAAATTTTTAAATCTCAAGGATCCTGGAAATGGAAATACGGATCTTGTAGTTATCAAAGAGAATTAATAGGATTCTGTGATTTTCAAAAATTTAACAACTGTCATGTGTACAATTTTCAAGGGTAAGAAATAAAATATAGTGCGAGGTGGAATTTTCCCACACTATTAATGCTATGTATAATTTCAGAAAGCTAGAGACTATTTGTCATAACATTCAGTATTTTAAATATCATGTTCATTAGCTTTTTGATGTCAGTTATTTTTTCTTACCCTGCCAGAGTGTAAGAAGACACCTCTTCTGTTTGTCTTACTTATATTTGTCAAATGCCTAGAACAGTACTTGGAACATGAAAAGCACTGAAGAAGTATTCTTTATTAGCTTTTACCTTAACTTGAGTGCATCGTAAGTTGAATGTAGAATCATGGAAAGCAAGAAAAATGAGAAAAAAATAGTGAGCTGATACACACACATACTCACACACACTCACACACACTCTCCCAAACAAAGTAGAGGGAAAACACCCATCATGAAAGTGAAAGCTAGTTGATGGTATTGAGAAACCAAAAGATAAAATGCTTTAATATTTTCTTACATTATAGTACTTAAAATAAAAAGTAACTAACATCATATATTTGAATTCTTGTTTAATAAGATTCCCAGATTGACAGTACTAGCAAAGAGCAGGCTTTAGTGTGGGTGCATGCTGATCAGACAGGACCATTGAAGAACGTGTCCTGACACAGGTGTACACTGGCAGGTGGGACCAATGGTGTGGGAAAGTCCAAAGCAGCATTCAGAATATGAGCCAGGAGTTTGTAAGTTATGTGAACCAGCATTGTGCTTCAGCACATGGATATATAGAAGAGAAGTGGGCAGGAAGTTCTGCCATTCTATACCAAAGAAATCTGGGAGAACTCCAACAGAAGACCAGCCCCTACACCCACATTTAGAGGCCAAGATCAGCCCCATATCCAGCACAAATTCCACTGCAAACTTGACTGGAGTATGCAGAAAATTTCTGGGATCCAACAAAGACACTACCATAGAACTGTGGATACCAGAGAAATTTTGCTATGTACTTTCTCTTTGTTTGGTTTTCCATTTTCTGTCTGGTTGGATTTTTTTCTTTATTTTTTTCTTGATTTAGGTTTCTTAACTTTCTTTTTGTTTTCTTCAGTTCATCTTCTTTCTATCTAGCCTTAACTGTCTTTCTTGATTTTATGATATTTTCATGTGAGTAAACATTGTCTGTTCACTTTTTGGTTCACTTCGATACTAATCTACTTTCTCTTTTATTCTTTTACTTGTGTGTTCTCCAGTTTGCCAAAACTTGGTTGATCATTCTTTTTTCTCCAGTCTTCCTTGTACTATATTTGATCTCATTCATTTCTTTATACTATTCTCATTCCTCTTAATCTCACCACCACCCTGCAATAGGGCAAAATCGCTCCACTAAGAAGAAAATCATTGCATGTAATTCCTGAAAAATGTTGGATTTTGTTATGTAACTAGAATTTGGTCCTATGTTTAAAGGTATCAGGTTAAGAATTAACACAGTTTGTCAGTAGTTAGGCTGTGCTTAATGCCAGTGTTTTGCTAGCTGCACTACTTCAGCTGGGATATCATACTTATTATAATCAGTTTCTGTTATCTGGCAATACTGTGATTGTTTGGAGACATAACCGTCACCATTTTTCAGTACCAAAGGACTGAATGCTGAATTGAATAGGTAGCAACTTCTCATCCTTAAGAAATTGTGAAAGTAGGTTCTTGGAATAGACACAAAGACTGAGGATCAACTACATCTAAAAGGCATTCCTGAAGAATAAATATTTCCTAGGGAAAGTTTGATAGTAGTGAAAAGCTACCTACCATAAGAAATCTACAAGAATCTATACAGAAAACAAAATAAAATAAAATAATAGAAAATAAAAAATGACAACAGAGAAATAAAATGCAACCCCAGACCTCCAACCCACCAGTGAAAACTCTAGAACCCAATGAGAGAGAGGGAATTGGAAGCGATCCAATGTAACTTTCTAGAATGATAGCAGCAGAAGTGAAAAAAAGAAAGAAAGAAGGTATAGAAAAAATAATTCCTCAGGTAAAAAAAGAAATGATCATAATGAAACACATTAAAGGAAACACAGATAAAAAATAGAGGAGCTTAGGGAAATGATGGTACCCTGAACACCCAACATAACAAAGAAATGAAATCCATAAAACAAATTCAAATAGATATGCAGCAAATTAAAAAGTTCATTGAAAATATACACAACATATTGAACAAAGGTGAGTGTAAAATATCAGATCTCAAAGGCAGGATTTCAGCTAACAACCATGAAAAGAAATAAACCTAAAAAATAGCAAGTGGCCATGAGGAAGAAATCCCACAAATGTAAGATGATGCAAAGAACAATATAAGATTGTTTGGAGTCAATGAGAAAGCTCGAGATAGTGCAAAAGGCATTAAAAAACTCTTCACAGAAGAAATGGTAGAAAAATTCCCAAACATGAATAAGGACTTTGGCATACTAATAAATGAAGCACATAGTACTCCAAATAGCCATGACCAAAACAAATCTACATCACAGCTTATAATAATAGATATTTCAGAAATTCAGGACAAGAACAAAATATGAAAATCAGTTGGAGAAAAGAAGCAAATCACTACAAAGGAAAACCCATCAGTATCACAGCAGA
>RJWM01036881.1:0-17842 GCA_004363535.1 Dasyprocta punctata
AAACAAACAACAAACTCATGAGAAAAAGTCAGTGAAACAACATTCTTCACAGGAACATTAAAAAAAATGAAATACTCAGGAATTAATCTAACAAAGAAAGTCAAAAATCTCTACATTGAAAACTACAGTAAACTACAAAGGAGATTAAAGAAGATAGCAGAAAATGAAAAAATATCCCTTTCTCTTGGGTAGGAAGAACAAAGATAGTGAAAATGGCCCTATGCCTAAAATTGCTATGCAGATTTAATGCAATCTCAATCAAAATACCTTTAGCATATTTCATAGAACTAGAGAAAATATTCCTAAAATTCATTGGGAACCAAAAGAAACCTAGAATAGTGAAAACAATTCTGGACAACAAAGGCAAGTCAGAACATCGCAGTCCCTGACTTGAAATTATACTATGGAGCTGCTGTGATAAAACCAGCATGGTACTGGTGAAAAAACAGACCTGAGGATCAATGGAACAGATTAGAAGATGAGAAAATAAGTCCAAAAGCACTCAGCCCACATCTTTGACAAAGGACGTGGAATCAAAGGACGTCCACTGGAAGAAAGGTAGCCTCTTTAATAAATGGTGCTAGAAAAATTGTCTTTCCACACACCAAAGATTAAAACTAGATTAATGTCTATCACCAAGCACTAAACTAAAATTGAAATGAATCAAACATCCAAATATTAAAACAGAAACACAAAATCTGCTGGAAGATGCAATCAGTAGAACTCTGGAAGACAAAAGTGTAGGCAAAGACTTTATGAACAAAACCCCTACTGTACAGGAATCAACACAAAGAATCAAAAATGGGACCTCTTCTTATTAAAAAGCTTTTGTACAGTAAAAGAAATCACCAACAAAGTAAAAAGAGAACCCACAGAGTGGGAAAAAATTATTCCACCTGTTCTTCAGACAAAGGACTAATACCTAGAACATATAAAGTACTGGAAAAAATCAAACCCTACAAATTCAAAGACCCAATCCAAAAAATGGACATTTTAGAGAAATAGCCTACATTCTTTTTAAGTAGTTTCCTCCACACAGTAGACTGAAATGAGCTGATAATTAAATATAATATGTTATCAAAGATTAAATCAGGAACAGTAAAATTTTAAATATAAATGAAATATAATGTTTACATGTCAGTGTGATACAAATACTAGCTCATTAATTGTCACAAAAGAATTATATTAATATAAGAAGCTAAGGAGAGTATGTTGGGTATATACGAACTCTCCATACTATTCTCACAATTTTTCTGTTAATCTATAATTCTTTGAAATATTTCAGATAGCTATTCCACTTCTTGTTTGCTAAAGAGAAATAAAAGCATATGTATAAACACAATTTATATGCAAATAAAATACTAGATCTCTTAGAAGTGCCTTCATTCTCTTAAAAAAGCTCCACCACCAGATGAATGGATAAACAAATTGTGATACCTATATTTATATCCATACCTATGTGCAAACTGTGTTGTACTACATGCTATACACATACGGGAGGTGGAAGGAGGCTGATCAATGATAAATTAACGTTTGAAAACTTTAGAACTTTTAGGTACTCTGTAGTCAAAATTTCAAATGAGGTCCTGAACAAAAATTTTGACAGACTCCCCATTCTTCACAAGAAACTACAATGAGTAAGTTATATTTAATTAATTCTTTTAACAATGTATAGTAGTTTCCTCCTTTGCAACTACATTTCAACCAAACATTTGACAGTTCTTTCACTCCTCTTGGATTAGTGATATTTAACTTCATCATTTATAGTTTCTTCAGAAGGCTGTATTTTAAAATGTGCTACCTCTTTGTTTATTAATCTATTGTACCATCATTAAACACACGTATTTATCTTTCAGGGGTCGAGAAATGCAGTGACACAAAGCTATTTTGATGAGAAAAATACTGAGTGAGAGAAACTTGTGTCTTATAATTCGCAAGTTAGCCAGGTATGGTGGCACATTTGTCATCCAGTATTATGGAAGGCCAAGGCAGGAAGATCATAAGATAAGTTCAGGCTGGATAATGGAGAAAATTATCTAATACTCAGTCTCAAAAAACAAAATAAAGGTTGGAGATAGACCTAAGTATGAAGGCCCTGAGTTCAATTCCCAGAGCAGCAAAAAATAAATAAAATAAAATAAAATCACAGTATATAAAACAAATAATATCTATCTTATAGGATTATTGCTAGTGTTAAGTAGGAAAACACAGGTGAGATACTTGAGTTAAGGTCTGACACAAGTAAACACACAACAAATGGAAGTTCCATTATTGGAAACTTTACATATGTGTATACTCTAGAATTAGAACAAAATCTACATTTCAAAAATGCATTAAATCTTGTCAAAGAATCACTTTCCACAGACTCAAAGATCAGGACTAACACATAAGAATCAGGTGGAGATAGCTGGGCACAATGGCACACATCTGTAACCCCAGCACGCAGGAGGATCACTGAGAGCTTAAGGCCAGCCCGGGTTGCATAGTGAATTCAGCACCAGCCTGAACTACACAGTGAGACCCTGTCTCACAAAACTAAAACAAAAACAAAACAAAATAAAAAGAGTCAGCTGCAGATGAAGAAGTAAAGTCAAGGAAAATTTTCAGGACTGTATGTTACTAGCTGTTTATTATCAGTGTGAACTAAACAGCATGTATGTCAACTCTACAGTCAAATACATATGAATAAGGAAAATGAAAATGTCAGAAATCACTCACTAGTTTATAGCTATTTATGTTTATGATTTTTCTGGAATATTTCTAAACATAAATGTTCATAGAAAGGTATTTTAATCGCCTTGTTCATTCACACAGATTATTGGATTAATATTTTCTAATATTGGAATATAGCTAGTGTTTCATGCTATTTTAGTGTCTTCACTCATTGACTGTGTTGTATGTTGTAATTGCCTTGTTCATTCACACAAGTGAGACTCTTGTATTACTATTTTCTAATGTTGGAATATAGCTAGTGTTTCATGCTATTACGATGTCCTCACTTATCAACTGTGTCATGTGCGATGCAGTTTGATATTGGGAGTTAACTCCAAGGAAAACATTTCAACTCAGTTATACCTTTCTCATCATACCATTTTCCCCCAAAACTACTTTAATTTCCTATCCAAAAAAATAAAGGCAAGGCAAATAGAAATTAACGAGTATTTACATACTTTGTTAAAAGTTACATGTATTGATTTCAAATACAAAATATCCTAATCTGAGAGCAATTACAAACAACTTTGATTTCTTTACATTGCCATCAAATATTGAGAATAAACAAATGCAGCATCTTTAATGAAACAAATATATAAACTCATCTCAAATAAAATTTTCTATAATGTTTGTTAACTATAAGTAAATCTTAGTTTTTAGAATAGCTTTAATTTCACAGCTGAAAAGAAAATCAAACTTTTCCTGACATTTTGAATGAATTGAGTCTGCTTAAATAAACTGACAATAGACAAATTAACAAGTAGAAAGGTATTCAGATTTTATTAATGTGCATAATAAACATGAGTGACATACAAAATATGAATGCAACTCAAAGGAGAGAACAGTTGGGGGAACAAACAGTAAGGTAGAAGGTTGTTTTTAAGATAGCTTCTGAAGTCTATAATTTCTTTGAGCATGTCAGAACATCAACCTTTGAGGTAGGAATTTTTGAATCCTAAGCCCAGCAAAATCAAGAAGAAATTCCAGATTTTCCACATATGCTTTCTCTCTGCCTGTCATAGCTTCCTTCACAACCAGGACTCTACAGTACAGTGACATATTTGTTCCAGCTGATGAGCTGATAATAAATGCCACACCATAATTGCTCAAAATCTGTAGATACAATGTAGTTACATTGTATGGATTTTAACTTTTTTTTTTTTTTTTTTTTTTTTTTGGTATCGGGAATTAAACTCAGGATCTTGTGATTTCCAGGCAGGCACTTATGGCTCTGAGTTATATCCCTGGCCTTATTCTATGGATTTTGAAAAATTTAAAGTGATCCGTGTGCACCATTATAGTATTAGAGATTACAGTGGTACCTCAGTAGACAAATACTTTGTTTGCAAAATTTTGTTTCCTTCTGCAAACCCTGCATTGGGTGACAGACAAGATGGCAACAATTCTTCCCACACAAACACAAATGTGGCCATGTTTTCCAAAATCCTAGAATAAATCAAATTCATGAACCCAGCTACCATTGTAGTTTCATTATTTTGAAGTCCTCTGCACTTCACTTATCCTTCTATTCACTCTTAACTTTTGTGAGCCACTGATCTTTTACTGTTACCATAGTTTTATCTTCTCCAGACTGTCATGCAGTTAAAATTACATAGTACATGTCTTTGTTTTTTCACTTCTTTCCCTTATTAAGATGCATCAAAGATTGTTACTGACTAGAAGTTCAGTGAGGCCTGAATGTGGGTTTCAGCTATCATTCGAAAAGTATAACAACCCTGCAAAAATGGAAAAATGAGTTTATTTACAACTTCCTCAAATTGGGAAGGCTGTTAGTCCACCTTCATGGAACACAAAGAAGCACTTCAATTTACAGAAGAGTAAAACAAATGCTAGAAAATGTTCATAGGAAGACTTAAGTCATATGTTGGCCCAGAGGAATGCAAATGTTGAATCCGCCTTGTTCTCAGGCCAGTGAGTAGCAACTTATACTCTCAATAAAGGAAACTTTCAATGAACAGATTATCTGTAAAAAATATTCTAGGGTCAGGGATATAACTCAGCAGTGCAATGCCTGACCGGCAAGTGCAAGGTCTTGAGTTAGACTCCCAGAGCAAAAATATAAATAAATAAATAACAAATAAAAATAAGTAAATTCTAGTTTTCAAAGTATAAACTTTAGTAAATCATCAGATATGTGGGAAGATTACACACATACATAATGTGATTACAACTACTGTTTTCAAGATCAAAAATTCAAAGTTACCATAAACATACTTAGGAAATGCTTATATCTGAACCAGTAAACTAATAAGTAAACCAGCAAACTAATAAGATAGGGATAATTGGGTATATTTATATCTCCGTTACCACAAATGTATTTGTGTTTCCATCTGTTCCCCTTCAATTTCTTGCTAGCTCTTCCTCTGTCGAGTTTATTTCTCTTACTTGTCAAAATTTGCTTTTAGGGATATAATAATGTATTTCCACTTTCTTCGCCTGTTCTGTGAAGCAAGTTAGGAGTCATATAACATCTTCCTTAGAACATAAAGAATTGCTCAGAGAGTTGTAACAAGATAAAGATACAGGACTGTATGACAATAAGCAATTGGTGGTAAGATTGCACATGCCTTAGATAACAGACTGACTTTACCTCCCTAATTAATATCATGTTAATCTTGAGAATAAGTATTATGTGTCAGGGGCTGAAAATTAATTTGATTGATACTGTATGATATATGTATTTTAATAGTTCTTCCTGTCCCAGTTCTAATACAAAAATTTGTGTTCTTTGGTTTGGAATTGTTGTTGTCATACAACATATTTTGGATTCAAACTAGTCGAAGAGGCACTTATAAAATAATACATATGTTATTTGATCAAACTATGCGTCATTGGCTGATGTTAACCAATGTAATTCTGACTTTCAGTAATAAAATGAAAGACATGCTTCTGAGATTTTTGAACTTCCCAAATTAGGACTTTAGGAAGGTCTTACATTTATTTATTTTTGTCAGTACTACCATGTACACTGTATACAGTGCTAACAGCAGCATGTCTTAGATATTAAGTCTAGGAGCAGTTATTTCTTTCCCAAGAATCTCTTATTCCTTTTATGGTACTACAAATAAAAATAACTAAATCAATAAAATTAACATGTTCAATACATACTATGTATTAGGCGTTGTTACTTGTACTAGAAATGTAATATTTTTAGACTGAATTTTCACAGGAACTTTATGAAATAACTACTGCTATCATCTTATAGACTACATGGTTGTATTTGTTTGATGATTCATATAGTATCACATTCGAGAAAAAAAGCTTAAAGCAACTAAAAACATTTTATCACAAAGTAAAATAGCAACAAAATATAAGATTATGACAAATTAAGAAAAAAATCATGTCTGTGCAAAAGGAGATAAAACCGTGCTCTGAATTTCTACTCATTTTAAATTGATTAACAGAGATCATCAAACTCATTTTGTTTTCAGTTTACTACTGTGTATAAGTTATTTACATTTCTCATCTGCTCTTGAATTAGTGGACATGGGACAGAAGTTTGATCAATGGTGAATTAGTCAGGGTTTACTAGAGAAACAGATATAACACAAGATATACAAATGTATACACAAGATATACAAATGTTAGCCACAGATTTGGATGAGGAAATGTGCAGAGGGTGTCTGCACGCTGAAGGCTGAAGGGTACAGCCCAAAGTCTGGAGCTCACTGCAGTGTTCTGTGCAAGTCCCTTTCAGGAGACTGATGGGTCTGTGACAGAATGCTGAAGAATCTGCAAGGTGAAAAGTCTACACTGGAAGGCTGAAGAGTCCCATGCGGAAGCCAAACAAACTGCACCAGAGCCAGGTGACGATGTCAAAGCTGAAGGCCAGGACTGGAGCTCCTCCAAAGAATCAGCAATCAATCCACCTTCATTTCCTTTTTATTGTATTCAGGCTACCCACCCTGGGAGAGGGATCCTTTATACCTGCACCATTTCCGTGCCCTTCTTTTACATAGGCTAAGGATGCTTACAAAGTAAGGACCCTAGCCCTCTGTTGAATCACTTAAACTAAACTTCTCAAATTGACACAATGAACAACAACCTAGCAATAAGGGCATGTCCTTTATACCCCAGGACGTAGAGCTGCTGAATTACTTAGTTAAGCTTCTAGACTTCTCAAGTCAACACAATTCATCATCATTACAAATGGAATGTGAAGAAAAATAAGGTACAGCAATATAAGCTTAATTTCTTGCTTTCATGTTTCCTCTTCCCCAGGTGCTTCCGCATGTACTCATATCCAAGGTACATTTGAAAGGCAAGAATCACAAACAAAAAAATAACGCTGATGCAGATACATAATGGTAAATGTAGAGAATCCAGAAATTTTAAAATGCTGCTAAAATTGTTCAGAATAAATCAACTAGGGCAAGCACAGTTTGCTTAACCAGTTATTGAGCATGGAAGATTCAACATCATGCACTAGTTATTTAGTGAATGAGTGTTAGTCTCAATTGTATTTCTCTCAACTCATCCTTTGTTGAATATTGGTAATGAAAGTTTTTGTTCTTCTCCTGGATCAGTCCATGAATTGCAGGTACCCCCTGCATCTATGCAAAGTTGAGTTATGTGAACACAAGTCAACTGGCAAGGTATGTATGTAACATCTTTGAAATTTGAATATTCTAAGGACATAAGCCTATCTTTTTCTCTTTTTTTATACCTTTTCTCCCCTTAAATTTTTATTATTTATTTTTAATTTAAAATGAAAAAAGAATAAAAACAATGATACAGAATTTCAAGACAAAGTAATAGGAGATTAACAATAGTTAATGTATTGTGTATTGTTATCTTCAAAGTAGTTGCTCAGATTACAAGATATGGGCATGAAAATGGCCAAACAGTGAAAGCAGAAACCATTCTTTTTGATGAACTAATAGAGATTAGTAGTGTAATAATCTGTTCTTTTCCCTTCTTTCATTTCTCCTTTCCCCCATCTTGGTTGTTCTTTCCTTTTGAGCAGTTTCTCCCCATTTCACTTTCACAATATTGTACGTATTTTGGATCTTATTTACTCTTTCAGTTTTTTACATTAGGAAGACAATGCCATGTTTACACATGTGAATCTGATTTATTTCATTTAGGAGTATGCTCTCAAATTGCTTAAAATGTGTGTCAGACAAGGGAGACCACAGACAGATACAGGACTTTTCTGCAAGAAAAAATTTCAGGTAGTTTGCACTTGTTGGATGGTGTATTCATTTTTATAGTTGTGTAACAAATTACCACAAAATTAGTATTAGTATCATAAAATAATGAACATTCATTTGCTTTCAGCACAGTTGTACTACTGGTCAGAAATATAAGATCCTACATTCTTTTCCTCTCTGCTCCTTCCAGTCATTTACAAAGAATCTCCTTCAGGATGAATCCATCTTACCATTGAATATTTGACTATGAAGTCTTTGACTTTTCAACCCAGATTTAAATTATTCTTGTGATTTGGAGAGGCCCACCACATAATCTACCTGTTATCTTTTTTAACTTACTTGAAACTTTAATCCATAGTAAAATCTCTTAAGTCCAACTCATTGGCTAGTATTTGGTTGACTAACCCAGTGAAATTTTGGGGCAACAGGGCCAATAATTTGGGAGACTATTTTAGAGTGCTTACACATCAGATACTGTAGAGATGACCAGAATAAACAGAAACTAAAAAGTACCAAATGATGAACCTAATGATATCAATCATTTAAGTATAAAAAGCACTTGTGATCTAATTTCAATAATAATTGAGCATCACTAGGTATAAATTCTCTTATTCACTGTCCTAACCTGATTTTAAGCTTTACTATTTTCTTAAGCTTATATCTCTTTGATCTAAATTTCATTCTTAATCATTTTTCTGTTGTATTAAATGTAAGTAATAATATAAGTTTATGGAATATTGTTGGTGAGTAAATACATTTTGAAGTTTTGCTTTCTATGATTCCATTTTTTGGGAGTATAAAGTAGTGATCTTGTAAGTGAAAAATAAGTCATTTTGCCATAATAATTATTTTTGCAATGGTTGACATTCTATTAATATAATTATTAACTGTTAGGTAATACTTTAAATATACTAAATCAAAAATCTTGAAATTTCATATTTAGTAGTTTTATAATACCCAGAATTTATGTGACTACAAACAGACTAATAGGGTCAGGCGTGATGGCGCATGCCTGTTATCCCAGCACTCGAAAGCCTGAGGCAGGAGGATGCTTGTGAGTTTGAGACCAGCCTGAGGTACCTAGTGAGTTCAAGGCCAGCCTGAACTGCATAGGAAGACTCTGTCTCAAAGCGACCAAAAACCAAACCAAAACAAAACAAAACAAATCTAACAAACAAAGAACAGACTAACAGCTCTATTTGAAAGAAATACAAAGCTTTTCACAAAATAAAATACTGAATAAAATATAGATTTCAAGGGAAGGGTAGGAAAAAACTACCTTTGAGCTTTTGAAATCCTCACTTCACAAAAATAGTGAAATTGTATTTCAGTTTAAGGTGTTTTATGCCTTTTTGAATTTTAACAATCACGAAACTATACACTTGGTAACACTGCTCCGTTGAAATTAGATACTGTGAAATTTTCAGGTTGAAAATCTGACTGATGGATGTGCACAGCATCATCTTTCCATAATGTTCAATCTTTATTTCTTTAGGAGTAGAATCATAATTTGAAAAGGTTGTCTCTGTTGGTAACTTTAGGGAAAAAAATCACCTGAATCTATGATCCATACAAGCAACCATATATAAAACATAAGCACAACAAAAATATCAATTAGGCTTTTCAATGTTCTATATACAAAGAAAAGAAAAAAACTCCCTTAATAATTATGTGTCTGTGCATAGGACAGAGAGAACACATTCTACACACTGGTATTATGAATCCATAAATGAGATGAATACTTAGATGATTTCCCCTGTAGTTTATTTCTTTGGGTTAGCCATTTGTCTAAATGAAAACCATCTCATGTGCATGGTATATTACTTTTCTTTGGAAGATACACTAAGGTGCTAGGAAAAAATTAGGCTTTGATATGCAACATAAAACTATAGAGATTTTTTTCAACAGCTAATTAAAAAAGAAAATAATACTAATGAGGAAATTACTCTTTTAAAAAATTGTCTCATCAATTGAAATGTAAACATTAATTTGAGGAAAAGCCTTCTGGCAAAACCTTGCATTCACACAAAGTCACTCACTGTTTCTATGTCAAAGTAAATGATCAGTGAAAACACCATTTCCTCAAATAAGTGGCAGAAAGCATCCAATCCAGGAATATATATTTTTAAATATACCTATTATGACTCCTAATTATTTCACTCAAATTTAACATACAGAATGAACCATAAACACTCACTTATTCTGAAGATGTTTTTAGTACTTTATAATATTTAATGCAATACATATTAGGAAAGACAAGAAAAGCAAAGCTGTAAGCTCAGGAACAGATATCTGGACCATGATCATGAATTCTGCCACTAGACAGAACTTTCAGCAAGGTGCTGAAAATTGCTAAGCTCCAGCTTCCACATATATAAAATTATACAGACAATGCCTCATGCTTAAGGCTTAAATTTACATAGCCAATAAATAATTATTGAGAGCCAACAGAAAGTTCAGGAAGGCAAAAATGAGCAAAACAGACAAATCTCACTGCCCTTTGGGGCTTATGTTCTGGTAGGTTAATTGTGATGGTCAATATAAAATCGTTTGTGTAGTATCTGATGTATCATAGTCATTTAGTAAGTTAAATTATGGTTATTTCATTTGTTTTTAATAAGGATGTATCTCTATAACTTACACAGAATACTACAATTTTTTAAGTATGCAATTTTTAATTGATATGTTTTTGATACATAATAGTCACTTTCATTTTGGAGACTTCCAATTAGTACATATATAAATTTGCATGTATCTGTAAATTTGTGACAGAAAATTTTAATGAGACAAAAAAAGACTTTTGTTGTTTGGCACAGAACAAACTTTGAAATTTAGGATCCTATTTTAATGTAAGAATCTTTTGTAAATCATTAAGTTTTGGGTTCTTTGTTTCTCTCCATTTATACAAGTTCCATTGTAAAACTACCTGAATAAAATCAGCTAATGAAAAGAGATGACAAATTCCAAATGAAAACATGGGTCATTTTCTGTTTTTCAATTTTGTTTGTATCAAGATCACGTTTGGAAGTGTTTGTAAATACCGAAGGAAAATATTCATATAGTTTAAAAAACGCAACAACTGGCCTCACCAGAAAGTTAATATTTTAGCACAACTATTACTATTTCTATAATCCAGGTTACTTTCACATACTGTTAATTTTGACACAAGTCAGTCTTTTACTTTGACTCTCACATTCCCATGACCTGTGATCTCTTATGTCATGCCTCACATTAATCACCATGGGTCAGTTTTCTGATCCATCTGCCTGGTATTCTCTTCTTCCAAAGAATCACGTGATTACTTTTCTCCTAAAATTTTGGTGATATCAGTCCAACTTTCACTTCCTTCAAAGTCTTCCACTGACCAGAAGCTGGATATGGATCAGGTATTCTATGACTGGGGGAAAAATAAATAAATAAAAATGATTGGAAAATAAGAGTCTGCATCAGTGATTTTGAATAAGTTTTAGAGAAGAGTGCCCAAACTGCAACCCAAAATCCACTTATTTATCATAAAGTGCCAACATTGCATTAAACCTAAATACTGAGGTTTTAGTTTAGAAACAACAACTCATACATTCACCTCTTTTGTCTGAAAGGAAAAACAAAAACCAGGCATGCCATAGTTTCGCCATCAATGGTTTCAGTCCTTAATGATGTATTATACATGTGTAGTGGGTTTCCATATTAGTCCTGTAAGGCCTATTTCATGAATTCTTGTTATGTGATAACAGTAGAGTCTTTAATTTGTGTAAACCATAGGGTTGGTCTTTTGAGGGAGTAGGGAGTGGGTAAGTATGTTTAAAAGATATTTGAAAATTACCTTAGTATGATGGAGTGTAATTACTCATCATTATAAATGTACATGCTTAGCCTCATTAATCTAGGTGAGAGAAAGCAGATCACTCATTATTAATCTCAGGTTTAAAATAACTGGCATTTTCAGTATGCTTTATGGTTGATCAAACTGAAAAAGCCATTTGAAATTTGAAAGGCAACACTACATATAAATAGCATTTTTAAAACACCAGACAAGACATTATAACTATTCAAGAAATGCCAATTAAAAGACAGTCTTACTGCAAAAATAATGGAAACTATTGAAGAGAACCAACCAATAGGCCAGAGGGTTTGTGGCTGGCTCCTGGATCCAGCATGAGAGGCCACTGTGGAAGAGCCCTGAGTGACGCGCAGGGTTGAGGCGCACTGCGTGGGCTTCGCAACACCTGCTATCCTGGTGGTCTGTGGGTGCAGCAGGTGCAGCATGTGCACCCTCGGCCTGTTGGTTTGGGTGAAGTGGTGAATCTGCACTTAACCTTGTACATAACAGGAAGGAATTTTGGGTACAGGCGGGCATGCGTGCTTTGCGGGGGACTACCTCAGTGGGCCTTTCCAGAGCTCCTTTCGGGGGGATCTGGGCATATCGGAGGTGGGGGTGGCGGAGCTCAGACTACCCTGCCAGGCAGCCAGCAGATAAACAGTATCTCTATCCAGAGAATATAAGCGATCGTTCGAAGAAAGTGAAATTTTTGCGGAACAGAATGGGGTGACCAGCAGAGCAGAGGCCAAAGTTCTGCTAGGAGAGAATTGCATGTGCAAAGGCCTACAGGTTGAAGGAAGGTCAGAACTTTGTGAGTCTGGGAAACTTCCCAGTTCCTAATAGATTTGTCTCCAAACCTAGCTGTCTTGTCTTCCTGGCATTAGCGGGTGCACACTGCTACCAGCCAATCAGCATATTGTGTCTTCAGACCACTGTGTACTTCACATGACCCATTGGTCCTTGCCCAGGAACTTTGGATGGCAATATTGGAAAGGAAGCTGCCTTTTGGGTCTGGGATTTCTGAGACATGATCATGGAGTGTGTGACCTGCCTGATATCTGGTACAAGTCTATGTCACACACTTTGTTGGTTTTATTTTTTAGAGATAAGATCTATGTATCCCAGGTTAACTTGAGCCTCCCTCCCAAGTGCTGGGATTATAAGTATTTGGCACCACCCCTAGATTGTGCCACACACTTTTTAGACACTAGGTACATTTATGTAATCGTGATGACAGTCCCTGAGTGTCACTGTTTCCATCATACAGTTGAAGAGTCCAAGGTTTGGAGAGGTGAAGCATTTGGTTGCCTGGTAATGACTCTGCCCAACAACCTCAATTTCTTTTACTCAAGAAATTGTAACAAAAGAGGGAAGTCTTGTTGAGCAGTGACCCTTGTCTTCTCCATCCATATCTCACTGCTCAGGAAAGAGGTTTTAACCAGAGAAGGGGATCACCTCAGATACTGGGGTTTGAGCCTTGGGCTGTTTCATTCAGATTCTGAGACTTGGACAAGAAGCCTGCAGGCCATCAGGTATCAAAACAGACTCCACCTCCTCTGAGATCTGGTTTCAAGCTGAAAGATGCGAAGGCTGCTTGTGCAGCTCTTCAGAGTAAGTCCAGGTATGAACAGTGTCCAGGTGATGCTTGCGCAGTTATGCCCTGGCAGCCTGACCACTGTATTTCCTGTGTCTAAGGATGTACTTATTAAGGATATTGCACACAAAGTGTGCCCTTCTGCATCTGGCCGCTTCCTCTTAACATACTATTTTTGAGATTCATCAGTGGTTTAGAGCCGATTGGTACTTTATACCTTTTTATGGCAGAACGATTTTCCATTGACTTCACAGTCTCTACCATAGCGTGTCCATTCATCTATTGATGGACATGATTTATTTCTACTTTGCAAAAGTACAGCTATGAACACTGAAGGCTTCTGACCCAATAGTTTCTTACTAGGAACTGATCCTACCAATATGTGTATATACTAAAGATTGGAAAGCAAGACATTGAAAACAATCTAAATGTCCATCACTAGGGCCTACTATGTAAACTCCATACATTTGCAGAGAAACTAACGAAGAGCAAGGCCATTTATCAAAGACTCATGTAGATATTCAGAGGGATCTTACGTGAAACATCTAGACACAAAATACAGGTCTGCATTATTATCTGTTCAATGTGAAAAAAAGGAGGGATTTTACAAACAGGTTATATTTTTCTTGAATTTTCACAAAATATCCTGGACATCTCTGGAAGGAATCCTAAGAAATTAGTAATATTCTGTGTCTCTAGTAAGAGCAACTGGCTAGCTAAGGAGTAGGTGACAGGGGAGACTTGCTGCAAGATATACTTGTGAATTTTGAGTCCCGTGAAAATACTAAGTTTAAAAAAGTAAATCCAAGCCATGTGTGGAGGTGCATGCCTGCAATTTCAGCACTTGGGAGGAGGGTTGCCATGAGTTTGAGGCCAGCCTGGACTACAGAGCTAGAGCCTATCTAAAAACAAAACAAAAATCTCTTGTTAGAGAACAGATATGTAGCTAAATCAAAGCCATTTTCATTGTAAATTTAAAACTGTAAAATCTTTTTCCTTAAAAAAATGAAAAAGAATCAACCAATAACAAACATTGGCAATGTCATGGTGAGAAATGAACCCTCCATTGTTGGTAGGACTGTAAGCTGTTACAGTATTTTATGATTACTCAAAAAACTAAAAGTAGAGATTTCAATAGACCCAGTTATTCCATTTCTGAGTATCTTCCCAATGGAGGTAAATACATCATATCATAGTAATATATGCATACCCATGTTTATATCAGTGTAATTCATAATGACTAAATCTTGGAAACAACCTATATATCCATCAATACAGGAGTACATAAAGAAATTGTGTTATTTATACACGTTGGAGTACCACTCTGTTGTAAAAAGGATAAATTTGAGTAAACTGTGGGAAAATAGATGCACCTTGAGACCATAATCTTAGGCAAAATAACTAAGAAACTATGACACACAAGTTTAAATATCTCATGGTTTCTCTTATACAAAAACTCAATATGTATATAAATATATACATTTATATATTTCTACAAACATAATATATTACTAAATAAAAGACAGCTAATAGGAAAAAAGAGAATGAAGAGAAAGTGTTACAATCCAGTGCAGACAATATATCTAAAATTGTACCTTGACTTAGTACAATTGTCTTACATATTTCATATATTCTTTGACCTGTTAGTCTGGTTTTCAATCTGTATATGTGATAATTAACTTGATAAGGGCTTATATAATAAATAAATAGATCTTATGCTGAACAAATGAAAGGGCACAGAGAGAGAGGGGTAAAGAAGGACACTGAAATGTGTTATGTACATGTACAAACCCACTACAGTGGATGTAATCATTTTGAAATGCAAACATGTACAAATAAAAAATTTAAAAAAGATGACAACACTGAAAGTTTATTTTGTAACAAGAAATAAAGTGATGGAGCAGAGTTTATAGCAGAGTAGAGTAGATACCATGTATAGTGCCTTTGGGTGCATAATAAGATAATGAGGATCATCCCAGCACTGACATATAACTAAGCAAGTGAATAACGATTTCTACTGACTGAGACAGGTCACAATATTACATATCCTGCAAATGAAATGTTAAGATTAAACAGGAACACACAACAGAGAAAGCTGAGATTTTAGAATTTGGCTGACACAAATCTTTGAGTTAGGCCTATCTGGATGGCTGTTGTGTGGTGGTTGTAATTATTTGTATTAAGTAAATATTCATTAGCTATGTGATACATTTCTATCTAAACAGGGCAATACCAAGTAAAATTCAGGCCATTTCTCCTTAGGAGTTTCTGAATTAACTTCAGTAATTTTCAAGTATGTTTTCATTTTTTTTTAACCAAATTACATACTTGCTATGGTTTGTATTTGGTTGTCCCCCCAAAGTCTCAGGAGGTTGTAGGGACAGGCCTTTTCAGGAGGCAGCTGAAACTAGAGTTAGTGATTGGTTCATTGTCTAGTGCTGAAATTGGCTGAGTGAGTGCTGTACCAGCCCTAGGGTGGGTAGTCTGCATACAATATAAAGAAGGAAAAAACGCTTGCTCCTCCCTTTTGCTCTTGTTGTTTTGCTGACTTCTGTCACCTTAAACTGTTACTCCTGTGCCATGCCACCTTGCATTGGAGCCAGCTGATTATGGACTGAAACCTCTAGAAAATGTGAGCTAAATAAACGTTCCCTTCTTTAACACTGGGTGTCAGGTATTTTGTCTCATCAAGGAAAGTAACCAAGACAATAGTTTAAATTAAGCATTTATATTCAAACTGCTGACATTGTGAAAGACAAGCGCCCACATTTAGAGCAATTGGGAGAAAAAAAAATGGTGTGGGGTAGGAGGAGACCAAAATGGCACAGCTTGCTCCTTTCTTTTAACACCTCCTACTTCCAAAAGGGATAGTGAGATGAACTTTTCAATAATCCCAGGGTATGTGATCTTCACTGTTAGTGTCTTTCACTGGCAGTAATTTGAATTTTAAAGAAAACATTAATTTTAAGTGCTTGAGGAATGATTTCCCATTTGCTTTTTTAATATCAGCAAAATCAAAATAACACTCCAAATGACTTATTGTTCAAGCACAGCATAAGATCTAAGAATGCAAGAATTCATTTGTGTTGGTCAGCTCTGTCCTCAACATTTGGCCCAGTGCCTGACAAAATTAGCACTCAAAAAGGGGTTCAAACAATGCATAAGCAATTCAGTTTATGAAGTAATTACCCTAATAATAACTACTATTTACAATGTAATTACTGCATGCTAGAAATTATCTAAGCACATTAATTACTAATAAATTTCTAGAAATAGAAACTACTATCTCTAGGTTATTAATGATTTCACAAGGAAAAAATTAGTCCAAGTAATCAAATAGTTTGCCAATTGTACATAATAAGCAGAGGCACAGCAATTCAAATTCAGTTGCTTTCTACATGTTACACCCTAACCACTGTACTATACATTCTCCCTAACAAGAACTAATGTATTACTGTTATCTACTAGCCTATCAATCTTAATATTTCACAGATATCAGTCTTAGATCTCATCTTTCACAATCAGTTCCTGCTGGTAAACAACATCATGCCAGTGGCCACAAAATTTAAATCCCTTATCCACTGAGTCATCATATCTCTTCTGCATTTCTCACAGGTATCTCAAACTCAATAAAAAAAAAATTTCTTAGTAACTTGTCTCAGTAAAAAGACATCATTCTCTGCATATGTAACATAAAACTTTTCCATGATGACATATGCTTCACTCTTCATCTAATCTATTATCTTTTAAATTCTATTTCCTAAATGCACTTTAACATCTTTCAACTTCTATCCATCCTGGTTAGCACCACCATTACTAGCGATGCCTGCATGAGTCCTCAGTTTCCTACAAGGTGTTATGGAACATGCCAAAAAGAGCAAGAGACAAATTGCAATGTAATGGGGGTCTGGGATGGTCACGAGGCAGCCAGAATCTCAGTATTGAACACATTCACACTGAGGAAAATGGTAAGAGGGTAATGACTGGATGTGCTAGATTAGTGTCTAGGTGGGCAAGGCTTATGGAAGAGGGAACAAAGCATTCTTTCAAAAGGAACAAAATATCCAGATTCAGGTTGTGATTAACAAATAACCCATTTTGCAGTCAATTCTGGGGCAGAATGTTTTCTAGAGTCACACAGAACTCAACAGAGACGTTATCCCATTTCTTAGCCCCACAGTCTCATGGCACACTTACCTGGGCTCGATTATGGTCTTTGGCAAGGAGCAATATTAACCACACATGGCACCTACTTGCATCTATGAAGACACCTCACAGCCTTGGCCAGACTCATATACAAAAGGAAATCTAATTTAGGGATATCACCTCTAAACAGCCCTCACTGCTTTGAAGTAAGCACAGTCACATTTGTATCTGGAGAAAGGCGGCATCGCGGTCCTCCACAGTTCTTCCTACTCTCTTTGGAAGCTGAATGAACTGGAACAGGGTCAGCCCTGGCTGCATGACATCTGGACATCACTTGGCTACAAGTCTTCTGTGGTATGTTTGAAGAAGAAAAAGAGAAGAAAAAGAGAGAAGAAG
>RJWM01036883.1:0-17819 GCA_004363535.1 Dasyprocta punctata
GTGTGTTTCCTTGCTTGTCAGTAAGGTGGAGAGTTGTTATGGTTGCTTGCATCTATCACTTTCTTTTGAGATGAATGGGCCCAATTTCCTCGACTCCCGTTGGTTCTACAGGACCCAGTGCAAAGCTCACCTTTTCCACGCGCCCTTTCCTGACACCAGTGTTTTCTCCAGTGGGTGTGCTCATGTCATTCTGAATTTCCCCAGCAGCCTCCTTTCTCAGACACCCCTTTGCACTGTAGCTCCATGCTCTTGGGCTCCCCCTGGAATCCACAGTCTTTTGGGTGGGAAATGGGTCTAATTCATGTCTGTGTGACTGGGTCAGGCATGACACTGTGCTGGATAATTGGTTGGTACTCCATACTCTGGAATGGATGGACAGATGGACACATATTGTTCTTAAAAAAAGAAAACCCAATTGAAAGTATCTCACATTTCAGCAAAGTGAGGTTAATGCCTTCTTATCCCATCGTTTTCTTCCTGCCCTCCTCTTTCCCTTCTGAGCCAGTGAGGTCTTGTGCATCCGGAGCCAGCAGGGCAGATGAGTAACCATCGGGGCCAGTTGTGGTGGGAAGGCCAGGTGTGGGCCAAGCACAGCCGTCCTTCAAGTAGGACACTGGTGGCAGGCCACGCGACCTCTCTGCCCCGCTGGAAGAGAATCACCGCCTCTTTGACAGTTGAAAATGTATCATTAGCGTAATGGCCTTATAAAATCAGTACATGGTAATTATGGAACATTCAGAACACAGGAAAATAGGAGAAAGAAAATGATTACCTGTATGTAGCCTTCCCACTCAGCTCACTCATGGTTGACATTTCTTCAGGGGATTTATTATTTTTTTTCAGACGCATTTTTAGGTAAAGAAAGATTGTTCGAGGTTTTTTCTCCCTGCCCCCCTGCTACATAGTTGTAGCTATCTGTCATATAGTTCTCTTGTTCTGTCTTTGTCACTCAAAAGAATAAGTCAGAAAACTTCCTATGTTTTTGTAAACGTGTTCGGTGGTTTTGTAATACTTCATTAAGTGGTTTTACTGTAACCCACTTAGCTGTGCTTCTATTGTTCAGGACTTGGGTGGTTTCCCTGTGTCATTCTTGTGAATAGCTCTGGGATGGACAAGTTTATGTGCCTTATTTCCTTGCTGTTTCTTTAGCTGAGCCCCCATAGCCACCCTGTCCTCTCCCTCACCTCTCTTTGGGGCCTGTCCCCCCCAGCCTCTTGCTTTGTGTTTCTCAGTATGTGTGTAGCAATGTATTGAGAAATGGTTTCCTTTTTCAGGAAGAAAACCCGAGTCGTTGAGCTTTGAGGAGGCCACACACAGGAGTGCAGAATCATGCCACGTGTGGTCACGGCCTGCCTGTCCCCACTCCCCTCACAGGCCTGGGCTGTCCACGCTGCAGGCCAGGGGAGGCCAAGCCAGGGTCGGGGGCATGGGCCTCGTGCCTGGCCAGGTCTCTTTCTGACAGTAAGCCAAAGATGGAGGAGTGGCCCTGGTCACATGCTTCAGGTCCCTGTCGGGATTGATCCAGTGAACCCCAGGCTCCATTTTCTGCCTGGTGGCAGACTCGGCCCCTTCATGGAAAATCCACTCTTTGTATTGTTTAGGTGAACCTTGGGGGACAACATCCACTGATGAGATGGCAGCTGCCCAGGCTTGGCTTCTGTCCTGCTCAGGGCCTGCTGGGGCGCTCTAGATACCACAGCCGGTAGCTAGCATCCCTCCTGAGGGTACTGTGGGGCGATCGGCCAGGTCCACATCCTACCCCGACAGTTACTTTATCTCTGTGTCTTTCATCCCCACGTGGGGATTGTAACAGCTTTGACCTTCTTCGATGAAGTAAGTTAGCATTTGCACACTTCTTAAAATAGTCCTTGGCTTGCTAAATAAAAATAGTTAACCGACAGACTAGCAACACCGTTGGCTCAGGCAGTGGTTTGAACCCAAGACCCCTGCTGTCCGGTAAGAGGAAGGGCGCTGGACAGGAACCAGGGTCCCAGTGTCTGTCCTCATGTTGCCTTTGATTCTCTGTGTGACTTGGACTAAGTTGCTGCCCGCCCTGGGCCTCAGTTTCTCATAGTTATTTGCCTATTGTTGTGAGATGACCTTCGAGGCCCTTTTCATCTTAGAAAATTCTAGGATTTAAAGATGTTTCAGATGGGTCCAGGCCTGCCAATAGCCCTGGCTGGTTGTCTTGGTTCTTGGTTGGGGCCAGCTCTGCAGACTGGAGGGCAGGAGATGCAAAGCCCTTTGGGGTTCCCCTGGTTTTCTCTCAGTGCAGGTGAGCTGGCCTCCACCTGGAGTGTTAATTGGAGCACTGTATCTGGGTCACTGGGGAACGGGAATGCGAGGCATGTGCTGACCTGCCTGGCGGAGCGTGGCTTGAGGTATGGGCTGCCCTGTCGGGAAATGCTGGCTGTAGTGTGCTCCGGCCCACTGCACCTGCTGCTTGCTTGTCTCAGGTCTGTGTGTGAGCGGAACCAGGTCTCACACGAGAGTGTATGTGTGAGTCTGTGCTGTGAACTGTCCCATCAGAGGGCTGAACACAGAGCCCTTGTGATCAAGGAACTAATAATAGGCCCTGGCTGTGGTTCTTAATCTCGATCGGTAGGAAGGAGTGGGATGTAGCTTGCAGGCCCCTGAGTCGGAGTCCACTGTGTGCTGAGGGAGGGGACTGAGACTGATGGGTTTTTTCCCCAAGTCTGCTGGCCCCAGGCCTTCTGGAATGTTCTGGCCACCTCCTAGTCCAGTGGCGGAGCAGCTTGTGGGCACCTTATGTGGATTTGTGTGCTATGTGTCTGTCTGCATTATTAGTGGGGTAGAGCACAGCAGGGAGGATCTACCTCTGAGCTGGGAGTTTGGGGCAGGGTGGTCTCCAGGCAGCACAGGGCCTGGTGTATGTGTGGGCTCTAGTGTGGACTGGCTGGGTGGTGCTAGCTTAGTGTGCTGACCTCTGGGTCCACACTGATAAAGGAAGATACTCTTACCAGGATGCCCAGCACTGGCCATCCCATCCATTCAGGGAGGTCATGTAGCAGTAGCCAAGAGCATGGTCTCAGCAGTCAAGTTGCCTGGGTTCAAATCCTCTCTCTGCCCCTGACTAGCAGCTGCATGACTTAGGACTGCTCCTTAACTTTGGTTTATTCCTCTGTAAAATGGGGAGGGGATTAGGGCGCCTCCCATACATTTGTTGTGTGTGTTGGGGGTGGGGAGTGGGGGTGGTCATGTGAGTTAGTAGGGGACTTAATGCTGTTCCTGGCACACAAGTGCCTTGTCAGTGTGCACTTTATCCATTCTGTGGCCAGTTGATTTCTTGGGAGTTTGGCAGTCTGCTGCCTTTGTGTGTTTTTTTTTTTTGAAATGGGTCCCTCCCCTCTCTGCCTAGCTAAGCATGGCTAGCATGGAAGGGTGTGTGCACATGGGTGTCTCCGTGTGTCTTTAAACTGTGTCGTCCACGCCCCAGGCCTGGAGAGCAGCTCCTGTTCCAACCTGTGGCCCAGGTCTCCTCCCTCACTTACTTCCTCAGGCTGTGAACCTCTCTGTAACTTGCTCAGGCCACTTATGGGGTTTTGTGTTGCACAGTGTGGCTTGGCAGTTGACCTGTTTTTGGCCTCCCTGGAATGCATGAGGTCCAGGAAAGAGCTCCTCCAGGGCCAGGGTGTCCTACCCATGCCTGCCTCCCCTCTGTTTGTACTCTGAGAAGGGTACCTTGGGATTTGTCATGTAAGTGTACCCGTGCTTAAGAATCTTAAAGCAGTAAACAAGTCTGACTTTTAACTGCCTTCCAAGATACTTGACTTTTGCAATTTTCATGATAGAGAGAGATGGCTGGTGATGAGTGCTAACAATCTGCCAGACCTGGTGCTAAGCACTTTTGTCTCTCTCCCCCACCCCCTGTTTACAGGTGAGGAAACTGAGGCATCAAGAGGCTGCCTAACTTGCTCTGTCAAGGCAACTAATCAGTGGCAGAGCTGGGGCGTGAACCTAGGTCTGCTGGACTCTCAACTGAGCAACTGACCATCCTTCCATGAGTGCCTCTGACTGGGATTGCTCAGCAAGGGCGTGCTTTCTGATCTCTTTCTCATCCCCACTGGTGATTGTGTTGGTGACGTGAACCCAGTTGTAGCTATGTCAACTGGGACCTCAGAGAGAACCTAGATAGAACCTGCAGTCTTTGGGCTGCTTGCTGCTTGTTAGAGACATGGCCTTATTCTCTTTACCTGAGCTGACATTGCCTTCCTTTCCTAGATTTTACGTCTGACTTTTTTTTTTAAGGTCCTAAATCACATATTCCCTTACCTTCCACTACCCAAATAAAATGATCCTTGGGAAAAGAGCTTTGAAAGTTTTGTAAAACAGAAGGGCACGGCTAGTTGAATGGCCTTCTGAGATCCCTTCTGAAAAAAAGAAGAGGAGAGATATCCTTGTGAAGCAGCCCCCACTCCCCCAGCTTTCCTTCCCACAGTGACCCTGCTGGGATGTGGCATTGTAATCTGTGAACTTGAAGTCATGCTCTTTCCTCTGGGGATGAAGCAGTGACTTTTGCTCTTGCCAAGTGTAGGGTGCCATCTGCCTAGGAGGTCTGGCAGGGATGGCACTCAGAAGCCCAGTTTGCTGCTATAGCTATGCCCAGCCAGGTTGGACTTTTAGCCAATGATCTCCTTTACCAAGTGCCAAGTTCTAATAAATCAGATAACAAGCAGGACTCTTTGTGGTTGTCTCATTGCTGGAGAAACTCAGAGCTTTAGCTTCCTGCATTCCAGGGTGCTGGTATGCCAGAAATTCCCCAGACAAGCAAGAAGGAAAGTCTTGTCTTGATAGTAAAAATGCTAATAAAACATCTCTTGAGTTTGCTTTTTCCTTTTTACCCACACTGCCACTAACCAAATTACCTCTTGTTCTCATCATTTGCCAAAGTATTGATGCTTTCTTAATTGATTTTCCTGTTTCTGGTTTTTCCACACCCACTTCAATCTGTCTTCCACATGGTTTCCAGAATGGATGATTGTTCAAGAATGCAAATCTGATCACGTTTCTTCTAGTGCTTCCCTCCCCACGCCTGCAAGATTGAGTGCAGATGCCTTAGTATAACCTTCCAGGACGTTCTGGAAATTTCTGGAATGTTCCAGGACTGCCTGAGCTAATCTTGGCCTCTGGATGACTTGACTTTCCCTGTCCTCCATCCCTGTAGTCTCTAGCTACTCTCTAACCCCTGCTACCTTTTTTTTTTTGTTTTTTTTTTTAGAAAAGTTCTTTCAAGTCTCTGGTCCTTCCTCATGCTATGCCCCTCCACCTGGCATACCTTCTCTACCCCTTTCCCTCTGTCCATATGCCACAATGCCTGGTCATTCCCAATCCCTCGAACCCATCTTTGGGATTACCTTCTCTCTGGCACCTTCTCAGGTTCCTCGCCACTCCACCCCTAGAGTTTTGCTTATTTTCCTTTAGACTCCATAGTTTATACATAGATCTCTCTCATGGTACCCAGGTGGCATACTCTATGTGGCATCTACTTTCCTGGTCTGGAGGCTCTGAGGAGGCCCCATTTACCCACCTGACACCTGGGTGGGCACATGCAAGCTGGATTCACGGGTGTACCCTCCATCTCCATGCATGCTCCAAAAGAGTCTGAACCTTATTGGACCAGGCAACCACAGCCTGACCCAGATTCTAGAGGAGAGAAAATAACCCTCCAGACTGGAGGACTGTGAAGTACTCTGTGGTCATCTTTAATGAGAGCGGGCTAGGGTTATATCATAGCCTCTGGTGATCCTCAGACTGCCTGGGAGAGAGAACAGCTCTTGCCCCCCTCTGTCCCTGCACCCACTGTGTGTACTCCTGGAAGCTGAGTTATCAGGAGTCTTCCCAAGAGCGAGGATGCAGTGGGACATGGTGTTCCCAAGCACATAGTGATGGCCATGGCAGGCAGGTTGGAGCAACAGAGATCTCTTATCTCCCTGGGTCTTCAGTTATGTTAATGTCCATTTGTACTCTAGGTCCTTTATAACAGACTCGAGGGTGCTCTAAGCTTCTATGAATAGAATAGGGCAGTGATGGTGAACATTTAGAGGCGAGCAGCCCCAAACCCACTTATTTATTGCTAAGTGTCAACACTACAATTAAACCTCAATACTGAGGTTTTAGCTTAGAAAAAACAATTCATACATTAACATCTTTTGCCTTTAAAAGAAAAACAAGTAACACATGTGCCGTAGGTTCGCCACCACTGGATTAGAGCAAGTGAGTGTACTTTTTCTAGTTTACATGGTGTTCTCAACTTATTTCCTCATCTGTGAAATGAAATTAGAGTGTGAGTATTAGAGGTGATAATACACATAGAATGCATAGCACTATGAGAATGCCATATATGTATAAAAATAAATAAATAAATAAATAAATATAAAACAACCCGCAGTCCTGGATTAAAACAGTTAACTCAAAGGCAGATCATGACCTAAGCCAAAAAGATAATACTATGAAACTCCCAGAACCTAGGAGTATATCTTTGTGAATGTCAACTTGGCAAAGATTTCTTAGGTGATAAAAAGCATAAACTAAGCAAAAAGATTAATAAATGGACTTCGTAAAAAATAAATTGCTTCTCAAAATTTGGGAGGAGTGTTGGAAGAATGCTTTTAGATGACACATGACTCCAAGTATGAAGGGTTAGTTACCCTCTTTACTGTCTTGTAGGCTTTCTGAAAGTCAGAGAAACATTAGCCTCAGGAGGAAGGTTATAATAGTGTAGACTTAATAAATGTCAGAAAGAACTTTTTGTTGTAAGCTGTAGAGAATGCGACTTAAATAGGCCTTGCCTTGCATTTCTCCTACATTAAGACGTTTGGAGTTGGTGGCCCATGTGTGTTGGTTTGGCACATGTGATGTTGGCAGCATTGGTTCCCTGGGCAACTCTTGGCTGTTCTAATAGTTGGCAAGATGGTTGGCTGTGGCTGGTCTATCTTCAAAGTAGGCAGGGCCTGGCAGGCAGCCTCAGGGACTGTCTCCTTCCTTCCCCGCAATTCTCCTGCAGACGCATTCTTGTGCCTTACTAGCCAGAACTGTGACACACTGGGGAGCTGGAAGTGGGGACCAAGTCACCCAGGTCAGTTGCCTGGAAATCTCTGAGGTTGGGGCTCAGGGAATGTAATGTGAAGACAAGGCCGAGAAGCACTTTCTTGGACTAGTTCATCACCAGACACAGTGCCGCCCCAGATGAAACTGGGCTCTATGAGCGAGGAAGAAGCCGAGCATGGGTATTAGCTGGTTAATGAGCAGCCATCATCACTGCAGGGTTGTTTGCCATTGCATTAATTAACCCCTGGCATCCCAAATGCTCATCTGCCCTTGACCCTTGGGCAGCCCTTGAACAGCCCTTTATCCTTTTCTGTGATGGCCTGAGGTGCTAAGGAAACATGTCCTTGGGAAGGAATTGTATTTATCTCTGCACCATTGGGCACCATCTCTGAGGTGAGTCTTAAGTTCCTTACCTTCTCAGATCCCAGTCTCCCAGAGGAGCAGGTTTTAAGGACAGGGAGGGGCAAGGCCCACTGGTAGAAGACCACGTCCATCTTTGCTATGCCTCTCCTTGGTAGTTCACACCAGGCACCTGGCAGTGCACAAGGTCAGGGATTCTTCAGGGCCACCAATTGCAATTAAGGGACTGGGGGGTAAATTGACTCCATGGCTGTGTCCTGTTGGGCTGCTGAACTCAAGACAGGCACACGGACTGTTTGACCTGGGACACTGGTTTTGCGAGCAGCACTACACCTGTGGCCCTGACACCTGGATCCCCTTGGTTTCCCAGCCCTGGGGCTGCTGAGCCCTGCGGCTGCTGTGTGTTTGTCACTGATGCTCAGAGAGTGGGTGTACCTGCTGTGTGCTTTCTGCCTCATCTTTCTCAGGCACCTCTGGGGACACGTCAATTGCCCTTACTTATGTAATTTCATCAAGCTTATGGCCCATGTTGCTGTGCCTGACAGCGCCTGGCACCAGGAAGATGTTTCTTGATTGCAGAATGACTGGAAGATGGATAGATGTGCTTCTCTCCTTACCCTTGTGACTTCACTTCAGACTCAGGGAAGCTAGGGGGAGTAGTGTGTGTTAGGCAGGTGACTGTCTCTTGAAAAGTCCTGGTGAGGCTCGCGATCTCTGGAGGGTGCACTGGGTCAGCGGGTGTCACTGGGAAAAGTCCAGCCCTTGGCTGTCCACCCTGCCTGGCTCATAGTCCATCTGAGTTCCCCAGGAGATTGTGAGTACCTCTAACTCCTAACTCACTTTCTTGGATTACTGTACTTAGTCCCAGGCTGATTAGAATGAGTAATGTTATCTAACAAGGGTGCTAATTGGACAGAAGAGTTGACTGAGGTGTCAGGGTCCCCCGCACCTACTGCTGTGCCAGACCTGGCGATGGGCACTCATACCCATGGGCAAGGCCCCAGGGTGATCTGGTTTCTGTTAGCCTGCAGTCGAACCTCCCACTGCAGTCATCTTCAGCCGGCCCAGAGTTCAGCCCTGGGAGCCCAGGGCAGGGCGGGAAGCCTTGCCTCCCGGCTGTGACTGCCCTCACCCTTGGCCTCCTTGGGAACATCTCCACTTGTGGTCTGGGGCAGACTTGTTTGTTTGTGTTTGAAGTTCTCCGACTCTGGCTTTGACGTCAAGGCAGGATTGCTGGTGGGAGGCTGGCGGGGAGGTCGTTTCTGCACAGATGCACTCGTCTGGCAGCTTCCCCAGAGGAGCCGGGCGCAGGACAGGCTGGCGAGGGAAGGCTGTTGCGAAATGCCTTGCATGGGGACTGAGGTCGCTTGTGCTGTCTCCTCTCCTTGCCTCACAGTGCCTAGCACTCTCTGACTCTGCCCCTCCGTTGCTCCATAATGTCAGCCCCTCTGGGTACCTTGAGGGCTTGGGAATGCTCTGAGCCCCGAGTTGCCCCTGGCACTGTTGGAGCTGAGTGCCGTAGCCAGCCCGTGCCATGTGTGGATTCTTCAACTGCACCATAATATACCTCCAGAGGCCTCCTTGCATTCCCAGAAATCATTTTGCAACAAGTTGGCCATGGCAGCGGGGCCAGACTGCTTCACTGGCAGGATTGGCAGGAAATCCTCAGACATACACCCCAGCTTCAGGAGGAGGTAGAAGATGTAAGGAAACATCCCCTGAGCCTGAGCAGGGTTGCCAGTGGTGGGCAGGGTGTAGCTGCTTTGAGGACCATCAAGGGAAGGGTGGAGTAAGTTTCAGGAGCTTTGGTGACTTCCAGAAATTTGGGACAGCATAGACAGGGACTTGGCACTAGCAAGACTGTTGTAGGCATCCACTTAAGAGTGTGGTGCTGCTGCCTACCTGAGAGGAAGGAGACAGGGTCCTGTGGGTGCTGGGGAGCTAAAGTCTGGCCCCAAAACCATACATACTCACCAGCTGGAAGACAGAATAAATCAAGAAGAGAGGGATGGGCATCCATCTGCAAAGCATGCTGGGGTCTTGAAAGGGGAGGTCACAGGTACCTGGCAAGGGTTCGGTTAGTTTTAATGAACTTAGTGCTGGTTTGGAGCCAGGAATCAACTGTAGCCCAAGGTTAGGTTATTTCAAATCAGGGCCAGAGGTGGTGGAGCAGTTGTGTAGACACATTTAAGGGCATGGGAAAACCTGTGACTTTTACCCACATTGTCTTCTTCCTAGAACAACAGCTATGTTGGATTTTGTGTGTACTGGCTGAGGGAAATGGGAGATAGTGTGGTAACAGGGACAGCAGTTGGATGATCAACTCCTTTTTAAAAACATACAGGATCTTGTGCTTGCCAAGCAGGAACTTATGCTGCTGAGCTATATCACTGGCCTCAACTCTTTTTTTTTTTTTCTAACAGCACGATTCAGAAAAATTATAAAGCTCCTGGTGCCTTGGTTTCATCATTTGTAAAATGGGAATAATAAAACACCTGTGTGCCTTGTGGGTTTAACACATGAATCTCGTTTGTACCTGAGTGATGATGAACAACAGCTTGTCATTGTGCTCAGAACTGTGGACTTCACTGTCTGCAGGGTGGGCAGGGATTTTTAGCCAGCAAGTAAGCTGACCTGGCTGCCCAGTTCTATACCCGCATTTCATCACTGCTTTGCTTTTCTCCACTCAGTGTAAAGCACACAGTTCTTCCCGTCAAAAGTCGGAAGGGTCTATAATGTGACAGTATTTTGTGAGGGGAATGATATGCTTTAGGGACATTGCCAGACTTGGGGTTGTGTGAAGACTGGGATGTCACTGTTAGGGATCTACTATAACTCCAGCCTCCTGGAATTGTCATTGGGAATCCAGGGAGGGAAGGGAATACAGTACTATACACATGGAGCTGAGTATTAATACTACCAAGTGGACCACTGAGTATCGAGTGATTTCCATCACTGAGGTAGCCCTCTGTTGAACATGGGAATCTGGTGTCTGTCTCAGCCTGTGCCCGGGGTTCACTGGTCCATTTATGTTTCAACATCTGTCATATACGTGGCCGTAGACTTAACCTCCTGCCCTGCTTTTGAGCCTTGGAGACCTGGGCCTCAGCCAGTGTCTGAAGCAGGGTTAGAGTGACAGATGTCTTGGCATCTGACTGCTTGTAAAGTCCAAATCACAGATTTGTCCAGATCACAGAAGGCAACTCACTAAGCCAGGCCTTGCAGATTTAGAGTGCAGCTGACTTTGTTTGCAGAGTCAGTTGTCTGGAAAGAGGTGTTTTCTGCAGAAGTGCAGGAAAACCTGGGGGAGGCATCACCTAGATGGCACCTGCCAAGGTCCATATGCGCCTTTCACTGGGCGGTCTGTGGGCTGAGCAGGAGTGACAGCCATGGGGCCCTGGCTCATGAGTACTTGGTGTGTTCTGGATGTTGGACTAAACCTTGCAGACTTGAGTGCCCATCAGTGCTGTGGGGTGAGCAATATGGTCCCTTCTCCTTTATAACCACTAAGTGCCAGTGTCCTGGGTGGAACCACTGCTCCAGTTCCCCTGTGGCAACTCCCAAGGGACAGAAGGTTTTGTAACCTCCCATATCAGTCAGGCCTCTGATGACCTGTGACATCTGTATGTACCCTGCGGGACGGACTAAGAATCCGTGGGCACCAGCTATGGGGAGGTGGATGGGGGGGTGCAGGTGTTTGTCCAGGGAAGCAGCAGTCCTAGCATCAGTGCCCCTGCATTGTGCCCCTGCATTCTGATCTTGTCCTCTGATGTTGAGTGTAGAGGTGAGGGTCCTGAGAAGAACAAGGCTCAGGTTCTCCAGAGTCATGGAGGGGAGTCCTGGTCGCAGTCCTCCTGCTATAAATGCACCCGAGTGGTGAGTTCCATCAGCATCACCCTTAAGGCCAACACTGTAGGGTCTTCTTTAGCCCCATCTCAGAGATGGGTGTGATCCCAGCCACATTGTCCCTCCTGCCTCAGGGGTAGTAAGAGAGGACCTGATGTCAGCTTGATAAGGACACTTACTCACCACAGCTTCTGCTGAGTGAGTTTCCATGGATCCAGGCATTTTGTTGAACATTTTACAAACATTTTGTCATGTAAATCTTCACAATAGCCTTGTAGGTAGACCAACCCTATTTTACAGATGGAAAAACTGAGGCTGATAGAATTCCTTGCCTGTGTTCACCCTCTAGGGGAGTGTGGTGAGGGGTTCCTAGGCTGGTCTTTGGTCTCCAGAGCTCCAATCCTTCCTCATGGAGCTGTGCTGCCTCCTGGGTAGGGCTGGACTAAACAGCAGTTACGTTGACAAGCACAACATTGTGGGGCCTGTTTTTTTCCGGTTCCTTCCAAGCACTTTTATATGGAGAACAGCTCACTTGGCCCCAGCTTCTGCAGAGTAACTCTCTTTACAGGTGAGGAGGTTGAAGCTAAGCTAAGGGGGCTTCTCTAAGGTCCTTGATCTTAAATTTTTAAATATCAGAGCTGGTCCAGGGCCTAGTTCTTTCAGCTCAGGACACTTAGCGAGTGGCTGCTGTTTACAGCATGCGTGGCAGCGTGTGTCTGGGCTGCCTTAAAGCCCTTGTTCTTTCCGTAATCAGGCTGTGCCAGGGCAGGGGCGGGGCCCACACTCCTGAAGCAAAACAATACCCCGGCAGGGGCTGCTTCAGTTCCAGTCCAGGCTCTTCTTTGGGGCCAGAGTCCTAATGACTTCCCCTCACCCTGCTGGTCCCATCACTGGAACCTCAGGTGCTTTTCTATTCCGGAAAATTTATATCTTGTGGTTTTTGTGGGTAAGAGAAAATGACATCACCAATGACAGGTCCCCTGGCAGGCCCCTGGCAGGCCCCACTGTGGTTTGTCTGGGAAAATAGCCCTTTAATGCTTCTGTGACTGCTACAACTTTCCGAAAAGTGAGAGTGGCTCTGTTTTACTGTTATGGGGAGCCACTGCATGCCGCTACCTCTGTCCTCTGTGAGTGAGGGGAGCTCTGCTGCTCAGCAGAGCCTGGGTCTACAAGTGATAGCGGCTGCCAGGACTCCGGACGCACTAGCAGATGGTCACGGTGCACTGGTGTCTTTTTCCGTTCCTTGACTGGGGTACCACCCACTGAGTATAGGAGTCGGTATCTGTGTGCGTGGAGGAGTCACTGCAAGTTCTGAGGCCTGCTTTGGATCTCTAACAGCCTTTGAAGAAAGATGGACTGGGGACATGGCTCACTGGTGGAGCACTTCTTTAGCATGCACGAGGCTCTAAAGCCTGGCACGCTCAGACTTCTGTGTTCGCCACTTGCTCAACTGGTGTTCGCTTTCCATTGCTGTAGGTCAGGTGTGTGGTGGGTACCTGGAAGGCTCAGGAAGGCTTCCTGGAAGAATGGGTTCTCAGCTGAATGTAGGCTGAGGAATCCTTGGGAAGAGCCTGCCTAACACAGGGACAGCACCTCAAGGCCAAAGAGGGCTGGGCAGGTTGGAAGAGGAGACCTGGAAAAGGCTGGCACGTTGGCTCAGGCCAAGCCTGGTTGGCTCTGTTTGCATTGGCTGGCCATTTGCCAAAGTCTTGTGCAGAGTGGATATATTATTAATCACTTCCAGAGGGGTGGCCCATAAAACTGCATGCTGGTGATGGGGTGACCTTTATTGCTGCTGCTGTTGGTGCCAAGAGCCCAGTGCCAGGAGCTCAGCCTCTTCAGTTAATGTGGAAAAGAGTGGTTTTGAGTTTGCACAGCTATTTGATTGATGGTCCTGTGTTTGGCCAGCCCTTTGAAGCTGGTGTTTGAGAGCCATTTGGAATGCAAGGAAGGACCAGCAGTGGGGAATGTGGGATAAAACCCATGTGTTTTCTTCCTCAGCCAGGTTTTGAACATATGTCATATGCAGGTGCAGTAAGAGGCTTGTGGGGACAAAAATGAATGAGGTGGGTACAGTCTCTGTTCTCATGTATGCCAAGAGTCCTGGCTCATCATTTCAGTATGAGCTAGTCATTCCTGCTTTGCAGATGAGTGAACTCAGAAACATGAATTAACTCCCCAGAGGTCACACAAACAGTAAGTGGTAGATTTGAATCCAGATCTTCTCGTCTCAGAAGCATGTGTTGTCCCATGGGAGCTCAGGTCTGCTGGGGAGACCTGCTCAGAGCTGTTGGTTTGAGTGTGAGGCCCATTGTGGTCAAGGCTGTGATAGATTTGCAGAGGGGAGCAAAATCCTGACTTGGCCTGGCAAGTCTCTGGGGGAAGGGAAGGCCCTCTGGGCAAAAACACAATTTGAGCAGAAGCCCAAGGGCAGGAAACTAAGCAAGTATCTTGCAAGGAATGACTGGTGGGTGAGCATGTGGATGGACAGCAGGGTACCTCGAGGGGCCAGTGGACTGAAGATGAGCAGGAACAGGAGTTCTGACCCTGATTTTGGAGTTTGCCTTTGGCCACATTGGAAAGAACATGAGTACCCCTACTTAGATGTGCAGAATAGAAATGCCATTTGTGTCCTTACATTTGTGAACTTTATGCCCCAAAGATGTTCATAGGAATGACAAATAGACATCTTAACATACGTGGTGACTGGGGATTATGAGTCTCAGCAAAGAGTGTTTGATTTGCGGTGTCTGCTCAGAGCTATGAGCCTTTGCTGTGCTTGATTAGTGCTGTCTGCCCTGGGTAGCGGAGGCATGGCTGGCACAGGAATGCCCTGGTTTGCCTTTCTTTATCAGTGCTTTCACCAAACATCAAAACCATACCATCGAGTGGGGTTGCTTTGATTCTGACTTAGTGCTTCCTCTCTAGTGGTGCTCCCCACTTGCTGCTGACCCTTTTGGCAGCTTGAAGGTAGTAGGATTTAGTTTGGGGCCACATGAGACAAGGCCAGTAACCTGAGTAGGCTGAGTTGGGTCTTGTCAGATTAGTGATGGGCCCAAATTAGTTTCCAGGGGAAATTTCAGGAAGGCCAATGTGGCAACAGGTTTTGTCGTTGTTGTGGGTCTCATTTTATACTCATGTTTCTCTAACCACAGGGGTTCTTTACCTGGAGTCTATGGATGGAATTCAGGGAGTCAATGGACATGGATGACAAAAAGAAATGCACCTTTATTTTCATTAACCTTATGTACAATTTGTAATGCTTTTTAGTGTGGTTGTGGGCAATGAGGCACAGTCAAGTAGACACTGGTGACTCGGTTACCAGTAGGAAATCCAGCTATTTTCATATTGTATTACAGTCACATTTTTATTTGAAAAAGCAGTTTGCCCTTGTCACAACTTCAAAGTTAGAGTTAATAGACTTACTGTTAGGTATTATTTAATACTTTAATAAAGAAACTTTATTACCTTGTAACACTTTTAAGTATTTTGGAAAATGTATTTAAGTATACCTGATTTTCTTTGTTATCCTAAGGGTTTTGTGTATTTAAAAGCATTGCTCTCAGTGATCTGGGCCTCCAGAGATCACTAAAGTGATCCAAAGTGAATGCAAGCTCCTGTCCTAATTGGAGATTGGGAGCCTTTCTAGTTATTTGAAATTTAAAATTGTTTATTATTATTTGTTTTAGTATGAAAGTGTGTTAACAAGAATCCTTATTCATTCGAGATGTATACTGAGATATGTACAGATGAAAGGAAAAGGAATGAACTAGCAACCAGACCACAAAACCCTTGAGGGCAGGAGGGTCCGAGGAAGAGTGTCACCAAGGGACAGGTTTCTATGACACTTTGAAGATGGTTCTTGCATTTTTAAATTTTTTCCCTTCTAGTACTGGGAATTGAACCCAGGGCCTTAACACTAAGCTACATCCTCAGCTATTTTTTAACCTTTTTATTTTTGAGACAGGGTCATCGCTCTCCCAGAACATTGGGATTAGGAGTATGCACCTTCACACTTGGCTAGTTGCCTGCTTTTTGGAGATACTTGGAAGTCACCAATGAGAAGCCAGTGGAATTTTGTCACCATCTCAGCAGCTCTCACTGGTCACTAGGTCATTAGATCTAAGCCAAGCCAGGCAGCTCCTTGGTTCTCTTGGAGTGGTAGATTCATATCTTCTACCTTTGGTTAGAATGGTCTCCCTTCTTTTTATCAGTCCAGTCTGACCCAAGTCAGGCTGTCCTTGTTCAAACATACCGTAGATGAGAGTGTTTGGAAAGCTTTGGATACTCTTCCCTTAGGAGATACACAGATTCACATGTTTGAAATTTGCATGCATTTTGGGGCTTACGTCCCTGACAGCCTGCATGGAGCTGAAGGCTAGGGCTCTTACTAGGACTGTCCTCACCCAGCAACTGCCAGCACATTGCCTACTTACCATGTGCCCAGCAAGGCTTGAGTGCTTCATCTCTTCTTATTCCCACCCCCAGCTTTTATTCTTAGCCCCATTTTCTGAAAGAAGAAACTGAGGCTCTCCTGAGGGCTTAAGTAATTTCTCCAAGTCCACAGAACCAGGGTGCAGTTGAGGCATTGGATCCCAATCTAGGTGGTCTGATTGTAGGCTGGAAGCCTCCTGGTGGCCCACCCTCCTGAGCCCTCAAGTCCTCCCCAACTCCCCCGCCCACTCCGGTGTGAGACTGCTTCCTTTTGGCCTGGTCTGTGTTCTGACCCGTCTTGCTCATTACTATGTGGAGTGTGGTCCTGAGGGCAGGCAGTGTCACCAGTCTCAGATGTAGCAGGGGACTTGTGGTAGCTCCCAGGCCCCTTGCTTGCTCCTCTAGATGCTTTTCCTTCCTCTTCCCTGTCCCCACGTGTGGCCTCATGGCTGTGTGGACATCAGCATAGGGGCCCCGCAGGCTCCCCTCCTGATGGTGTCACTCTCATGGCTGCCTAAGCTTCCCTATCGCATACTCATTTGAGGCCACTGTATGCTCGTGCCACCACTGACTGTGCCTTTTCTTCCCACAGGCCAGGCTGGTGCGGTATATCTGTAAGCAGCGGCAGTGCAAGCTTAGCGTGGCCCCTGGTGATAGGACCCCAGAGCTCAACAGCTACCCACGCTTCCGCGACTGGCTGGACACCTTCAACGTCAGGTCTGCAGTGGCACAGGTACGCGAGTGGGACTCAGGTTGCAGGTGTGTGAGGCAAACAGACCAAACACAAATCTGACGGTGTGTTTTCTGGGGACTAAGACTTAGGGGCCATACTTCTGACTCATGGGTAGGGGGTGTTGGGATGGCTGCAGGGGCTACATTGGCCCTGGACAACTCTGGGGTGGCAGGCAGGAGTCTGTGGGGGTGCAGAGAAAGGTACGGCAGATACTGAGTCAGGTGATGTTTGCATCATAGTCATGAGTGATTCCTCAGAGCTGGGTAGTCGGTGAGCAGCTCACTCATTTGGATCTAGGGGTCAGCAGTAGAACCCTGATTGTGCCCAATGCACCTGGAGCAGACAGGATGTTCCTTGGGATGCGGAGCTCCGGGAATGGAGGATCAGGGCAAGATAGCAGAAGCACCTCCTGCCACCCTGTGACCTCTGTGCTTGGAGTCATGAGGCAGCTCAGAAACTGATGTGCCACCACCTTTATTCTCCCCTTCCACAGACACATCCATTCCTTCTTCCCACCCCGGGTCCCCACGTCCATATGTGGTGGCATTATCCACCAGTGCTCAGGTCACAAACCCAGGAGCCGTCCCTGATTCCTCCTTTGCTCTTACCATGTTTGCAAGCCCCGTGCTCCTGCCCGAAATGTACTGTGGACCCATTCCTTCCCCCTCCCCACCACGGCATGGTCTGGATCCTCTTCGCACCCCTCCTCCCGCCCCTAGCAGCCCCTTCACTAGTCTTCTTGCTGTGTCATTTACCCTCTTCATCCCATTTCTGGCTCTGTACCCAGAGGGACCTCTTAGAAATGTTAATCAGATCATGTCATTGCTATGGCTTCCCACGTCCTTCACAATCAGTGCCAGATGCCTCATGCTTTAGCCTCTACCAGCCTCCAGCCTCTCTGCCTCCATGTCACTCCCTCTCTTCTGTTCCCTGTGGCCTGACCTTTGCACTTGCTCCTTCCCCCTCTGTTGTCCCTCTGACTCATCAGTGAGCCTCTTTCTAGTGTCAGTTCCATTGATACCTCCTCCAAGCAGTCTTCCCTGCTGATCTGATCTAAAGTGTTCAGGCTGGATTTTAGTGAACACTGAGAGCCCTTTAAAATAATGTAAGACAAGGCAGTGTGAAGAGAGACTCTTGTGGCATATGTGCCCAGAGCAGATAGCCACTATAGACCTTTCCCAGACTTGGTTAGTAGCTAGGAGTCCTGTGGTGGTCTCTGTCCCTGCCTGCTCCTTCCACAGTTGTGCAGAGTCATGCATGTGGAATCAGGAAGGCAGAGGAGAGACCAGAATCCCTGGGTATGTCCTCTGTTCTGTTAGACCAGCCCAGTATGTTCGAGACTGAAGACTCAGTGCTTTTTTTTTTTTTTTTTTTTTTT
>RJWM01036884.1:0-11260 GCA_004363535.1 Dasyprocta punctata
TTTTTTTTTTTTGTTTTTTTTTTTTTTTTGTTTTTTTTTTTTTTTTTTTTTTTTTTTTTTTTTTTTTTTTTTTTTTTTTTGAGGCAGGGTCGCACTATGTAGCTCTATAAAAATTATATTTTTATATACTATGTCTATACAAAAACTTACACATAAATTTCATAGCAGCATTACCTGTAATTGTGGAAGTATGAAGAAAGCCAAAATGCCCTGCAATATGTGAACAGTTACACTTATTCCATAGGCTATTGCTCAGCAATAAAAATAAATATTGATACAATAATTTGGATGAGTCTCAAGGGCATTAAACTGTGTGAAAAGCAACCTCAAAAGGTCACGTATATATGACTGTGTTTATGTAGCACTCTCAAACTGACAAAATAATATAAATGGAACACAGATAAATGGTTGCCAGGGATTAGAGATGGTATGTCATTGAGGGGTGCTAGAAAGTGACTATGAAGGGGTAACCCAGGGAGATCTTGGTGATTGAATAGCTCCATATGCAGACTGGAGCAACACTTACACAAATCTATGCATGGCAAAATGACACAGAACTATACATTCACATTACATATACACAAAACTACACACACGCATATATACAGAACTATATATACAATTACACACACACACATGCACACAGAACTACACATACACACTGAACCAATGTCAGTCTCCTGGTTTTGATAGTTTTACAATTATGTAACATGTATCTATTGCAGGAAACAATAAAGGTACATGGAATCTCTCTCTCTACAATCTTTGTAACTTCCTGTAAATCAAAATTAAAAGTTTAAAAACTTCTTAAAAGAACTAGAATGTTCTAAAAATAGCACATGTTGGACGAGACAACTGATCTGCCCTCTGGGGGACTGGGTGACCTGTGCAGACCCCCAGAGAACGAGAAAGGGCCCTTCCAGGACCCACCCCGCTGGGCCCAAGCAGCACCAGTGCAAGGGCTTGGAACCAAGGACAACCCTACCCCCACACCCCGCTCCCCTCCCGTAAGCAACCTGCTGGTTCGGAGGTCTGGCTAAATTGATAGCAACTAAGGAACCTTAAGCAACCAATTGCTAGTATTGTTTCGTAGATTTTGCAGGCCTCCGGTCAGCAACCTGAGCATCTCTTTGGAAGATGACAGTAGGCAATGTAGTAAATATGGGGGATTCTCTTCTGTCTTGTCTCACTGTTTTGCTTTACTCTGATCATTATTTTTTTTCTGCTTTATTTTATATTCTGTTTTTATTGGTTTTATTCTGTTTTGTTTTTGGTTCAATTCTACTATACCTGTTAGAATGGTCAGCTATTCTGAAGATAACAAGATACACTGTAGTAGCTATTGTATTCACATTATCTTTCTTCGAAGTTCTGTACCAGTTCTACTGCTTTGCTTTGATTGACTTTGTTCTGTTATGTTCTGCTGGATTTTACTATTTTTAAAATTTAAAAAAAAATGAAACAAAAAAATAGCATATGTCGCATGTGTATTTTTTTTAAAAAAGAAAATATCAAGCTACTAATAGTTACTCTTCTGGTGGGCTCTTTGACTCTAAATATTTCTAAAATGTCTATTTTATACAATGAGCATGTAATATTTCATCAGAAAAAGAATTAAGAAAAACAATATTTCTCACTGAAGCACATCACAGAGATGAATAAAAAATTAGAACCAATTAAATTCAATTATTAACCCTTGGATGCCTATGTGGTAAACAGCAAAATTAGTCCAAAATTCTAGATCCAGCTCCATCACTCATTAACAGTGTGACATCAGAAAGTGGCCTAATCCTCATGCTGTAAGGAATCAAGATTAGGGGCAGAAAAGTTATCTGAAGCATTAAATGCATCACATTTTGAAAATGAGCAGGAACAAAATTCTGAAGTATTATAGTCAGAACCAAATTGAGAGATCTAACACAATTCTTTAATTTATAGTTGACGAAACTAAGGCTAATAAATTTCAGAGCTATTCATAGAGAGAATCTGTTATTTAAACCTGAAAGCATAGTAGTTAAGAATATTTACTCTGGAATCAAACTATCTAGGTTCAAACTCTGGATTTACCACTCACATCCAAGTGACCTTGCAGCAATTCTGTATCCTACATAAGCCTAGCTGAGTCGATCTATAAAATGAGAAGACTATAGCTGACATGGTGGCACAAGCCTGTAACCCCAGCTACTCCACAGGCTGACTGAAAAATCCCAATTTAAGAGGTCAGCCGAGGGACTCAGCACTCCCTGAGCTTAAACCCCCATAACTAACGCATGCATGCACGCACAGAAAGGAGAATACTAGTGCCTACTCCACAGGCTTATGAAGATTACAGGGAATAATGCATTTACAGTAATGCTTAGCAAACAAATTGCTCAATAAATGTAAACTAGTACTACCATAACCAACAACTCCTCTTCCTGCTATACAATGGTGCACAGGCTTGAAATCATTAAAAAAAGTCATCATTAATAAAGAGCCTGCAGTGTTGTGTGGTGGCACATCCCTGTAATCTCAGCACTCTGGAGGCTGAGGCAGGAGAATCACCATAAATTTGTGGTCAGCCTGGGTTACATAGTGAGTTCATGGCCAGCCTGGACTACATAGGGTGATCCAGTTTCAAAAAAAACCATAAATAAGTAAATAGCCAGCCATAGAGCAAGAGAAAATCTATAGCATCTTGAATCTTTGGGTTAATACAAAATAAACACAAATAGTTGCAAATATGTAGTTGTTAAATATTATAGAGGCTTTGCTCAAGACAGAATTACCAAAAAAAAAAAAAAGATGGAATTACCTTTCATTAAAAACAACAATGTAATTAAGTAACCTAAATTGAGAAAGAGTAACAATAAATGATTCTAGTTATGCGATATAGAATTCTACACATCAACATGGGTTTCTCAAAGAAGACTTATTTAATATGAATGCTAACTAAATAAAAGTACTTTACAAGTATTTCAGGAGTGTGTCACTCACCAAAATTTTTTTTTTTTTTTTTTGGCAGGGTCTTGCTATGTAGTTCAGGCTGGCCTGGAAGCCACAGTGACCCTCCCGACTCAGCCTCCTGAGTACTGGGGCATCAAACTCAGAGCCTCACCTACTGTGAAGCAAGTGCTTCACCAATGAGCCACACCCCCAGCTTCAGCACTATTTTTTAAAGTATGTCATATAAGACTGTAAAAGCCCAGGTGACAAAAGCAAAAACACAATGGCACATATAAAAGTATGGCAACTGTGCACAACGAAAGAAACAATCAACAGAATGAAGTGACAACCCACAGAAAGGGGGTGCCAGGCATGGAAGCATATGCCTATAATCCCAGCACTTGGGAGGCTGAGGCAGGAGGATTGCTGTGAGTTTGAGGCCAGTCTAGGCTACAAAGTGAGTGAGTTCAACACCAGCCTCAACTGCATAATGAAGCAGTCTCTCTCTCTCTCTCTTTTATTTATTTACTTATTTTTTTGTCTTTCTGAGACAGGGTCTCACTAAGCAGTTCAGGGTGGCCTTGAGCTCACTTTGTAGCCCAGGCTGGTCTCAAACTTGCAATAACCCTCCTGCTTCAGCCTCCCAAAGGCTGGGATTACAGGCGTGTGCCACCACGCACCGCTACAAAACGCTGTCTCAAAACAGAAAAAGAAAGGAAAAAAACCTTAAAGAAAGGAGGGAATATATTTGTAAACTACTATATTCATCTGACAAAGGATTAAATTCTAGCCAGAGGAGTGGTGCAAACCTGCAATCTCAGCACTTGGAAGGCTGAGGCAAGAGAATCATTGAGAATTTGAGGCCAGCCTGTAAGCCTGTATTATACACTGAGATCTTGTATTAAAAAAAAAAAAAAATCCATGTTAAAGGCTTATGGCAGTACTGGAGGTAGGGACATGCCCTTGAACGGGATTATAAGACCCCATCTTCTCCCACCCCATTTCTCAGTCATGAGTTGAGAAGTTTTGCTCTACCATGGGCTCCCTGCCATGATGTGTTGCTTTGCAATAGGCCCAAAAGCAAAAGTCAACAAACCATAGACTGTGCCTTTGAAACCATGAGTCAAACAACCTACCTCTCCTTATAGACTGATTATCTTAGGCATTTTTGTTACAGTAACAGAAAGCTGTCCAACATAATGTCCAAAGGAAGTGATACCAGCATATCAAAGACACAGCTGCACATCCATGTTTTGTTTTGGTTTTGGTTTTTGAGGCAGGGTCTCACTATGTAGTTCATGGTGGCCTTGAACTCATGGTGATACCTCTGTCTCAGCCTCCTGAGTACTAGACTGCAGGCATGTGCCATGATGCCTAGCCTACACACGCACATTTTTTACTGCACTGTTCGAAATAGCCAAAATACAAAACTCAACCTAGATGTCCATCAATAGTCAAATAGAAAATGTGCTGGATATATACATGAAGAAATATTCAGCCAAAAACCCATGTTTATCTGTGGCCAGGTGTACTGGCATATGTCAGCTACAGTCACTTAAACCCAAGAGTTTCAGGCTAGAGTGAGCAACATAGTGAGACTGTCTAAAAAGAAAAATGATAATAATGTGCAACAAAATGGACACAGTTAGTGGACATTACGTTAAGCAAAGCAAGACAGACAATACATTCTCTCTCACATGTGGATGCTAAAAAAAAAGTCAATTTGAATGTAAAACAGTGATTACGAGAGGCTGGGGAGGGCAAGGAGGAGAGGACAGAGGGAGAGTGGATAATGGCCACAGTTGCAGGGTTCTGCACCACAGTGGAATGACTGTGCTACACGGCAAACTATTACAGATTGTACTAATAGCTAGAAGAGAGAAGCCTGAAGGTGCCAAACACAAAGTAATGAGGAAGGGATAGAAATGTTAATTACTCTGATACAATAGCCACACACTGTATCCATATATTGAAATATCACACTGTACCTCATGAATATGTATAATTATGTAGCAATTTAAAACCTTTTAAAAGTTTATTTTTGAAACAGAAACTCACCATGCAGTTCAGGCTGGCCTTGAACTCACCGTGTAGCCCAGGCTGGCCTCAAACTCACAGCAATCCTCCTGCCTCAGCCTCCCAAGAGCTGGCATTACAGGTGTGCACCACCACACCTGGTCTAAAACCTTTTAAAAGTTTAATGTGATGGAAATGGTCATTAACTTGGTTTGATGGTCACACAGTGTACTCAAGTATTGAATTATTGTACAGTACTTCACAAATACGTACTATTAAAATCATGGTTAAGCTGAGCATGGTGGCGCACGCCTTTAATCCCAGCACTTGGGAGGCTGAGGTAGGTGGAGCGTTGTGAGTTCGAGGCTGGCTTGGGCTACAACGCGAGCGCAAGGCCGGCCTGAGCTATACAGTGCGACTCTGCCTCAAAAAACTAGGGCTGGGAGTTTGGCTCTGTGGCTTACGCGCCTGTCTGGCAGGCATGAGGCTGTGAGTTCGATCCCCGGTGCCGCAAAAAAAAATAAAATAAAATAAAATAAAATAAAATCATGGTTAAGGAAAAAATTTTTAAATAAAAGTGTCATGGGTGTATGCAACTGTTATCTTTGATACCTTCTATACACTCTAGGAAGAAGCTGGGAAACTTCTGAAAAGTAACTGGTAAGGCAAATTACTCCATCAGGATTAATTATATCAACATACAGGAAACCAAATTGGTTTACACTGTATCATTATGCAATCTTTAGAATACAGAGGCTATACCAACAAAATAAAACCTTATAATCTCTATTTAATCTTACAAAACCAAAGCCATATTCAGATGGTGTATTGGTTTGATCTGTGCCCCGCCCCCGCAAGGCCACATATAATGTGGAAGAGGCAGAGACTGGCGTTTGTGATTGGTTTGTTGTCTAGTGCTGGGATTGGAGATGTGAGTGCTGCACCCGCCCATGGGTAGAGCCGACATACAGAGTAAGGGCGGGAGGAACACGCCTCTTGCCCTTTTCCTGCAGGTTGGCCTTGCTGTTTGGTGGCCGCCATGAATGGCTGCCCTACCATGCCATGCTGCCTTGGAGTCCACTAAATACAGATGGAAACTCCCAAGAACTGTTAAGAAATAAACCTTTCCTTCCCTAATTTTAGGCATCAGGTATTCTATCTCAGCAATCAGTAAGAAGTAACTAAGACAGATGGTATCTATATGTGATGGAAATATGTAGGCCTAGCTGGGCATGGTGGCGCATGCCTTTAATCCCAGCACTCGGGAGGCTGTGGTGGGGAAGTGTTGTGAGTCCGAGGCTGGCTTGGGCTACAACACTAGCGCAAGGCCGGCTTGAGCTACATAGTGTGACCCTGCCTCAAAAAACTAGGGCTGTGAGTTTGGCTCAATGGCTTAAGCGCCTGTCAGGCAGGCATGAGGTTGTGAGTTCTATCCCCGGTGCCGCAAAAAAAAAAAAAAAAAAGAAAAAGAAATATGCAGGCCTTTTGTTGGTGATGGTGGTCTTGCTGCCTAGAACTCAAATCAATGACCTTGAGTATGCTGAGCAACCACCCCAGTGCTGGCAGTTCAGAGAGTAAGTGGTGTGTGTGTGTGTGTGTGTGTGTGTGCGCGTAAGCACATATAAGCACATGCATGCATATCTGTATACACAAAACACTCCAAAACACCAGAGTACAGCTGTCTTCATGAAGCACTTATCTTCTATCTCTAAATTCTGATTGTCTTGAAATGCAAATCATCAAAATGTAAAGATTTCACAACTGATAAAACTTGACTTATAAAAATAAAATTAGTAGCCGGGCGTGGTGGCACAGCCTTTAATCCCAGCACTGGGGAGGCTGAGGCAGGAGAATCGTTGTAAACTTGAGACCAGCCTGAGCTACAAAGTGAGTTCAAGGCCAGCCTGAACTGCATAGTGAGACCCTGTCTCAAAAAATAGGGCCGGGGATTTAGCGCAGTGGTATAAGTGCCTGCCTGGCAGGTGCGAGGTTGTGAGTTCGATCTCTGGTACCAAAAAAAAAAAAGTTAGTGTTATAGAAAATTACTTCTGATTTGATATGCAGTAAAAGCTTTAAAAAGTTACTATTTCTAAATAATGTTTAAAAAAGAACCCTAGGGCCAGGGATATACAGCAGCAGCACAAGCGCCTACCTGGCAAGTGTAAGATCCTGAGTTCAATTCCCAGTACCCTCGCCCCTGCAAAAAACTTAGAAAACAAAATTTATAACCCAAGACAAAAAACAATGGGGAAAGGTGGGTTTTTTTGGTCTTTGGCTTTTTTCCTAGGTGGCACTAGGGATTGAACCCAGGATCTTGTGTATTCTAGGCAAGTGCTTCTACACTTAGCTACATCCCTAGTTCTTTTGTAAATTTTGAGACAAGGTCTCACTAAGTTCACTGGTCTTCAACTTCGATCCTTCTGTCTCAGCCCGGGCAGTAGCTGGGATTACAGGCACGTGCCACCACAACCAAGCTATGGTTTAAAGTTATATAAAGCTAGTGTTAATAAGTTTTCCTTAGGGCAATTGTACACTATGGTCCACTTTTGCTAAAATAAACAAATCCAATTTAACATAATAAAACTTATCTAATATGCACATAACAAATGCAAATTATATCCATTTGCACATCCATAAACAATAGCAGAAAGCAATCACTATGAAAGTGGAAAAAACCAAAAGCACAAAGTGTGAAGATAGAATTTACTTTAGGCATTCATATAAACTTTATGATTAATAACTGCAGCATATGGCATTTGAGACTGCCCAGTTTTTCCTTTCTTTTCTTGGTCTTTTCTTCAGACAGTTCACTATGCAGTTCAGGCTGGCCTTGAACTGTCTGGATCCTCCTGTCGCAACCTCCCGAGTGCTGTGACTCCTTGCTAGCCTCAGTGGTGCATACCTGTAATCCCAACACTTGGGAAGCTGAGGCAGGAAGATCAAAGTTTAAGGCTAGTCTCCATACAGAGTGAGCACAAGGTCAACCTACACTACATAGGGAGACCCTGCCTCAACAAAACAAAACAAAACAAAACAAAAGTAAAAATTAAAATTAAAATTTAGCTGGGCATGGTGGCAGACACCTATAATCCCAGCAGTTGTGAGGCTGAGACAGAAGGATCACCATGAGTTTGAGGCCATCCTGCAATACATAGTGAGACCCTATCTCAAGAAAACTTAAATAAATAAATAAAATAAATCCTACATGAAAACATTTTCAGTGAGGAAACAAAGAAACTATTCTATTTTTCCAAAGATATTTTATTTTTTATTGGTACATCTATGAAATCTGTAACACTGCTTAGAAAACAGTTCCAAAGGACCCTGAACCAAGTCCTACTATCCATTGTGGCAACTCGTTGGTAGTGATTTTCTACTGTGTTGTCCCATTTCTGAGCAGCAGAATTTGGAGCAGCACATTTGAAAGCATTAAATTCCCTCCTCAGCTACATCATCATTCTCAGGACTACATTTCAGTTCTGAGACATTTTTGCCGCACTGACATGTCCTCTGATATACTATATAACTACTCAAAACTTTCATGCACATCAAAGAATGCAGACCTCTTCTTCTAGCGCCTACCTTTAAACTAAGACTCCCATTCTCAGGTTGCACCTAATTCTACACCCCATACAGAGCTGTCTCATCTCAGTAAGAATCTGACATATACTGCTGTCTACTTTATACCCTCATGGTTATAGCAAAAATCAGCACACAGGGCCAGGGATTTAGCTCAGTGGCCTAAGCGCCTACCTGGCAGGCACGAGGTGGTGAGTTCGATCCCTGATACCAAAAAAAAAAGTCAGTATGCAACAATCATGATTTAGTGGTAAATTTAATGAAGGGTCCCTGACCTACCAGCAAGCCACTGCATATCAGCAAAGAAGTCAAGCACATAAAATTCTAATTCTTATTCTAATTAGTATGAAAATATTTGGGTAGGCTAGTGGTTTGCCATTTTAATTGGTAAAATCTTTATTTTAAAACATGCTACATCCCCAAATCCAATCAACTCTAATTGAAAATGAGAAAATGGCTCAAGACTTCACACTCTATTAATCTGTTACATACTTTGAAATCAAATTTTAGTTAACGTATGTTTTTGGCAATCTGCTTTCATGCCAACATTTTATTAAAGATAACATCAATTTAATTTAGTCTCAAATCTGCACACTAAAACCAGTTTGCAGGTTACTTTCAATAATTCAGTGACACAACTTAAACCCATAGAAAGCCCCTAAATTAGCATAATCCACAGTGCTCACCTTTTATTAGACTTTAAGAACTTCAATCCTAAAAAAAATTTTTTTTAAGCCAGTCAATTAGCAAGAGCCTATATTTCCAGCAATCTGAGCAATTAAGACAGGAGGACTGCATATTTGTGTCCCACCTGGGGAATTCAGCAATCTTATTTCAAAATTTAAAAATAAAATAAAAGGTCTATGGATATAGCTCAGTGAGAAGGCTCTGGGTTCATCCCTACTATCAAAAATACTCAACAGAAAAAGGGTCCAGATGATAGATATTTATGTTACCACTTCTCACAAGTCAGAAATTTAATTAAATTCACTAAAACTTAGGACAACTACAAATATATCTCACAGTCCGCACAGCATCACTTTTTTTTTTTTTGTACCAGGGATTGAACTCACAACCTCCACTGAGCTAAATTCCCAGCCCTGTTTTTTGAGACAGGGTCTCACTATGCAGTTCAGGCTGGCCTTGAACTCACTTTGTAGCCCACGCTGGTCTCAAACTCACAATGATCCTCCTGCCTCAGCCTCCTGAGTGCTGGGATTAAATGCATGCCCCACCACGCCCGGCTAGCATCACTCTTTTGAAGTACACATAAAACTATTTTATTACAAAACACTGCAGTGAAACTATTATAAGGAAGTTTTCAAATAGACTCACATGATGTTACAGTTACATGAAGCAATGACATAATCGGGAGTAGCTAAGACATGCTGAAGTGACATCATTTCGGTATAGAAACACAAATTGTAACTAAATAGAGGCAGAAGATTGGGCTTAAGACCCGGTGATGGTTCAAAGTCTAGCGTTCGATCCCCAGCACAGAAAACAAAAATGTAGAGCTGCTGCTGCTGCTGTGATGCTGAATATACAAGAGGAATACACAGGAAGATACACCAAGTCTTTTGCAAATCTACAACCACACGATCCACTAGCAAAGCAGTCAAGAGAAGCAGCAGGTAAACACTGATTTGTTTTCAAGTATGCCTGGTCCATGCGTTCCTATTTTTAGTTAACTCTTGATTTCTCAAGGCTAAGAAAACCGCCAGATCTAAAGTAAGAATCACTGTCATGATGATACCAACAGTCACATGGTTTTCTGTTCCGGCCTAACTTTCATACTGCTCTATGTGTTACATCAAACCTTTTTTTTTTTCCGGTACTGGGGATCAAACTCACAACCTTGCACCTGTCAGGCACGCACTTAACCCACTGAGCCAAACTCCCAGCCCTTACATCAAACCTTTAGACACACACAAAAACTACCAGGTTCCACAAGAGTCCCCCAATCACAAGCAAGCAAAAAAGTAAAGATAGCAGCATTTTCTAAATAAATATAAACACATACACACACGTGCCCAGGAAAAAAATATCTAGCTTTCCATCTCCCCAAATCTCTGCAAAAGCTAGAACATTTAATCTGGGAATGACACAGTAGTTTTTAAAAACATCCATGAAAAACTTAGCAGAGATCCTGAGTTCGATTCCTGGTACAAAAAAAAAAAACTTAGCAGAATCTAGAACTGTGCTTGTATCTCATATAAGTCAGCCTGATATCCAAAAAGAATCAAAACTACATAAACTTTACATTTAAAAAGTGAATTTTAAGCCGGGCATGGTGGCGCACACCTTTAATCCCAGCACTCTTTTATCCCAGCACTCTTTTATCCCAGCACTCTTTTATCCCAGCACTCTGGAGGCTGAGGTAGGAGGAGTGTTGTGAGTTCGAGGCCGGCTTGGGCTACAACTCGAGCGCAAGGCTGGCCCGAGCTACATAGTGTGACCCTGCCTCAAAAAACCAGGGCTGGAAGTTTGGCTCAGTGGCTTAAGCGCCTGCCCTGGCAGGTGCGAGGTTGTGAGTTCAATCCCCGGTGCTGCAAAAAAATAAAATAAAATAAAATAAAATAAAATGTGAATTTTTAAAAAAAGTGAATTCACAGGCCGGGGATGCAGCTCAGTAGCACAGTGCCTGCCTGGCAAGCACGAGGCTGAGTTTAATTCCTGGTGCAAAAAAAAAAAAAAAATGATTTCATGCCAGGCGAAGTGGCACATGCCTGTAATCCTA
>RJWM01036885.1:0-17832 GCA_004363535.1 Dasyprocta punctata
ATTATGGAGGGCATTGACATCATTGTGCCCCATTTATCCATCTTTATCTCTACGATTTTATCCTCTCTGTTATCTTCCACAACAGCTGCACTGAGGGGAAAGCCTAAAGCCTTCAGCAACTGCAGTTCCCACATGATTGAAGTTTCTCTCTTCTTTGCATCAGATGTACTTATGCAGCCATCTAAGTTTTGGTCCACAGATGAAGGAAAGATCTTCTGTGATTTACACCAGTATGGTTCCTATGATGAATCATTTAAACCACAACTTGACAACAGAGATGTTTTACCTATATGTCTTCCAGTAGTTTCATCAGTAGTTTCATGCATTCTCTCTTAATGTTTAGATCTTTGATCCATTTTTGTTTTAGATTAGTACATGGCGAGAGACAAGGGTTTTGTTTCTATCTTCTGCAAACAGATGTCCAGATTTCCAAGGACCATTTGTTGAATAGGCTATCTTTCCTCCAACATAAGCTTTTGGCCCCTTTTTCAAAGATTAAATAGCTTATTCTGTCTGGAAATGTTTCTATATCCTCTACTTTGTTCCATTGACCCATGTGTTTATTTTTGTTCTGGCACTATGCTATTTTTATTACTGTTGCTTTGTAGTATAGCTTGAAGGCAGGTAATGTTGTGCCTCCTGCTTTTCTCTTGCTGCCCAAGATTGTTTTGCTAAACTGGAGCTTTTCTAGTTCCATATGAATGTTTGGATTGTTTTCTCTAGGTCTGCGAAATACACTGTTGGTATTTTGGTGGAACTGCATTGGGAGTGTGGCCATTTTGACAATGCTGACTGTCTTAGTTACTTTTTTTGTTGCTGAGACGAAATGCCATACCCTCAATGTTACAGGATGAAGGGTTTATTTCAGGTCACAGTTTGTACAAGTTTCAGTCCATAGTCAGCTGGCTCCCAGGAAAGGCAGTATGCCAGTGGGGCATCACAGGGGAGAAACCACAAGTGGTAAGGTAGGTGGAAGGAGGCAAGAAGTGAGGCAGCAGAAGCAGCAGTGAGGACCCTGCTTTTTATCAGGCCCTTTGTATTTCATTCAGGCTACAAGTCTATTGATTATTGACACCCACCCACAAGGTGGTGCTTCCATTATTCATATGCATAATTCCAGTATCACACCCTTGCTCCACATTCACACATCCTAAATCATCACCTCTGAAAAGCCACACGTATGAGAGTATGAGGCTTTGGGGAGACATCTAGCTACAAGCCATAACACTGGGTCTGCCTACCCAGCAGCTGGGGACAACTTTCCATTTTCTGCTGTTCTCTTCAGTTCTTATCCAGAGTATTATACCATTTTGTAGACTTATTTAACGTCTGCACCTATGTTATTGCCTAGATATTTCATTTTTTCTTTGTTGCTACTGTTAATGCTATTATCTTCATAATTACCTTTTCATTGATTTCCTCATTGGTATAAACAAATGCTATTTTTTGTGTGTTGATTTTATGTCTTATTACATTCCTGACCTGGTTACTAATTCTAAGAGCTTCTTGGTGGAATTTCTTACATTTTCTATGTAGAGTATCATGTCATCTGCAAATAAAGGTAATCTATGGTTTTCCTTTTCTACGTGTAATCTTTCATGCTTTTCACTTGTCTGAATTATTTGTCTACCCCTTCAAGTACTACTGTGTTTTCCTGAAAAGAAAACCTAACCAGTTAATGAGTACTGGTCATTACTATGGAAATGGTCACTGTCCTGCAGAAGTTTATGCTTCAATATTCTCTTGCTCATTGGCTACTGTGTAGTGACAGATAAAGCAAGGCAATTTTAGTATTTAAGGCTAATTATTTTCTGATTTGGTCTTATTTTCAGGAAATCATGGTATGCTGAATAGAAGAGGTGATAGAGGGCATCCTTATCTTGCTCCTGATTTTGGAAGGAACGCTTTTAGCTATTCTCATTTTAATATGATGCTGGCTGTGCGTTTCTCATAAACACTTTTAATTAAATGCATGTATAGTTCTTCTATACTTACTTTTTTCATTGTTCTTATCAAGAAGGGGTATTGGACCTTGTTGAAAGCCTTTTCTGCATCCATTGATATGACCATGTGGTTTTTTTACCTTGTTGCTGTGAGATTTTACTTTTATTGATTTTCATATTTGAACCAACATTGCATCTCTGGGATGAAATTTATTTGGTTATGATGTGTGGTCTTTTTGATGATGACTGAATTCTATTTGCTAATAACTGTTTAAATATTTTTCCATCTATTTTTATTGAGGAGATCATCCTTTTTTTTTAATTGGATCTTTGTCTGCTTTTCGAATCAGAGTGATACTGGGTTTGAGTTTGGACATATGCCATCCCTTTCAATTTCTCTGAAGAGATTGAGGAATATAGGTGATATAATATCCTTGAAATTTTGTGGAATGCAACATTGAATCTAACAGATCTAGGGCTTTTTTCAATTGATGAACTCTTTACTACTGTGTCTACTTCATTGTTTTTAATTGGGATGTTCAACAATTTTAGGTTGATTGGGTTAGCTTATGTTAATTTGTATGAATCTTGAAATTTGTTCATTTCTTAAAATTTGCTAATTTTTTGAAATACAATTTTTCATAATAGTTACTATTTTCTCGCTTTTGATAGTGACTGTTAGGATTTTGTCTTTTTCATTTCTTTCATTCCTAATTTCATTGATGTGAGCCTATTTTCCTTTTTTCCTAGTAAACTTGGTTGAGCATTTATCTATTTTGTTTATTTTTTCAATGAGCTAGTTCTTCAATTCATTGATTCTTCACATTTTTCATTTTAATTTCATCAATTTCTGCTTTAATCATTCTGAGTTCCTTCCTTTATTTTGGTTTGGGCCTAGATTGTTGTTGTTTCTCAAGTGTATGAAAGTTCTTCTTATGCTTATTTACTTGAGCTCGCTTTGCTTTGCTAATGTAATCCTTGGTTGCTATAAACTCCCCCTTAAGACTGTTTTCACCATGTTCTGGTAGTTGTATAGGGATTGTCATTAACTTTCAAAATTAAAATAAAAGTCGTAATGGATTAAAAACTAGTGGTCAACATAACGCGTTCTGAATTAAATCAGCATGGTGCTGAGTGTAGATGGGCCACCTGAGGAAAGTTGCCAGCATAAAAGGAGACATGGAAAGGAAGAGCAAAGCATTGTGGGTTCCCCTAAGTGTCGTCATTTGGAGCCATTGGTTCTCCTGGAGGAGCTTGTCATGGCTAGCTTCCCTGATATGAATTCAGTCATACTCCTTGGAGGAACTCGGGACCTTGTTGCTGAGAGTGACAGCAGTTCACTTTGGGGAGTGATGGTCCTTACTTTGAACATCACTTCCTGGCTCTAAAGGGGAAGATGTGTGCTATTTTAATCTCCAGGAGAAGCTTGTCACGCTGGCTCCCTGACATGTACTCCAGTGTTTTCATTGTCGGAGGAGCTCGGGACCTCATTGTTGCTGAGGATGACTGTGGTACTTTTCAGGGGGAACTCCGGTCCTTATTTTGAGTGTCGCTTTCTTGGCTCTAGTATAGAACCCTCAATCTAATGGCACAGCTCCTTCACCCCGCTGGCATAGACTTTTTAGCTTCCACCGCTGACCCTGAGGCCTTCCCAGCACAGATCCATAAAACAGACTTGTGTGAGTCTTGTCATGGACTCTAGACCTCCAGCTGAACTCATGGGAGGCATTGTCATGGCTCTAGGTCTTCAGCTGGACTCATGCAGGGCATTATTGTGAGATCCAGGCCCTCAGCTGAATTTCCTAGGTCTTTAGTGTTTTGAACAGATTTCCTGCACTTTCTTATATTTAACTATGGGTGACTACCATAAAATAATATTGTGCATTCTGTGTCCTGTAAATAACTGTTCTCCTTGCAACCCCTGACTACAACAAAAGTATTTCTTGATTTCTTCTGTGACCCATTGGTTGTTTAGAATAGAGTATTGTTAATTTTACAAGTGCTGCTACATTTTTGTGAGTTTTTCTGTCCTTGAGTTCTAATTTCATTGCAGTGTGGTCTGATGGTACATATGGAGTGATTTTAATTCCTTTATATTTAATTAAGCAGGCCTTGTGGATTAATATGTAATCCATTTTGGGGAAAGTTTTTTGTGCTACTCCTTGAAATAGAGTGGAATACTCTGTAGATATCTATTAAATTTTATAGTCAAAGGTGTGATTCAACACTGATATTTCTTTACTTATCTTTGTTTTACTTTCATCTACCACTTTGACATATTGGGGTTTTAATTCACTAATATAATTGTGTTCCTACTTATTTGATCTTTTATGTTCTGCAGTATTTTATGAAGGTAGGTGCTCCAGTATTCAGTGCATATTTATCAGCCTTTGCTCTTCTTGTTAGATTGTTCCCTTAAATAGTATGTAGTGACCTCCTTTGTCTCTTCTAACCATCTTCAGATTTAAGTCACCATGTCTGAGATTTAAATTGCTATCCCTGCTAGTTTGGGAGGTCCTGATGCATAAAATATTCTTTTCCATCCTTTGATTTTTAATCTATGAATATCTTTTCTATTGGGTGAGTTTCATGAATGCAGTAAACTGATTATGTTTTTTGATGCAGTCTGGCAATCTGTCTTTTAATTAGAGAATTGAGATCATTAACATTGAGAGATATTAATAAACTGTATTCTATGCTATCACTGCACTTTTTCTCTAATGGTGACTTCTTTTTTCATTTCTCCCCTGTCATTACTGATATTCTTTAATATATTCCAGAATACTGTTTTATATATATATATATATATATATATATATATATATATATATATAGAGAGAGAGAGAGAGAGAGAGAGAGAGTTGATCTTTTGCATGAGATGTCCTTACTTATTCACCTATTTTGAAGGACAGCTTTTCTGGGGATGTTCATCTGTGTTGAAAGTTGCTTGTTCTTATGACTTAAAATACTTTACTCCAAGCTCTTCCAATCTTAAAGTTTGTGTTGAGAAGTTTGCTGCAATTCTAATGGATTTAACATTATATTTGATATTTTGTTCTTCTCAAACTGCTTATAAAATTTTGTTTTTTGTTGATATCTGTCAATTTAATAAGGATGTGTCTTAGTGAGTTTCTTTTTTGAGGACAGTTGTTTGATTTCTGAAAGCCTCATTTGCTTGTATGTTAAAATATTCTAATATTCAGGAAATGTTTCCTCTGTGATTTTTGTAAATATATGAATAATTAATAATTGCATCTGTTGTTATCTTCTGGTTTTAACTTCGGTTAGCTTTTGCTTAGCTATTTTAGTCATTTGTTAGCTGCTGGATGCCCTTTTCTTGTTCTCTTACTTTTTTGTGTGGTTTTTCTGAGTACTTCATAATTTACCTCAATTTCTGATACTCTGTCTTCACATTGGTCATTTCTGCAATTTGTGAATTCTATACAGTTCTTTTTTAATTTCAGGAATTTATACCTGATATCATTAGTAGGATTCTGTCTTTTGGTGAATTACTCATTCATGTTTTGAACCAATTTAGTCAGCTATGCCAATGAATTTTAATTCATTTCCTGTTTGAACTTCTGTAGTTTATTCATCTCTTTTTTAACCTTTTTGTAGAGTTCTGCTGCCTGGTATTTACTTTTCTCTTTATTTGTGCCTCCTTGATCTACCGAGGCAGAGTGGGGACACATGGGGTAGGGGAGGTCTGTTGCCCTGCTTTCTCAAGTTCTTCTTTTTTTTCTATTAAGGTAATACTTCAGTCATGAAGATAAATTCTCTTCCTGGATGTTGGTCTTTTCTTCAATGAGGTAGGTCTTTTGGGTATCATCTCTGGTGTCCCGTACCGTGGAAAATCCAGGAGTGAGTGGTGTCATCAGATTGGTGCAAAGAATCTTCTGTCACTTTCATTCGGCATGGTACTGGAAGATCTAAAGAGGGCAAGTAGGCAAAGAGAAGAAATGAAAAGAATTTTAATAAAAAATAGAAAGGCATAATGACTTCTTTTCACAGATGATACGTGAAAAAATCTTAATACTGTTATAATAATAAATGAGTTAAATAAAGTGACAGAGTCAATGCTCTGAGAGAACAGCTGTTTTTTACCGCTTAACACTAGAGGACTTCAGTGTTTTTAATAATAAAAGAAGGGAAAATTTAAGTGCAAAATAAATTGCTATTTATTCTTCCACCGCATTATAATTTTTCAGCTTTTTTAAATAAATTGATTTTATTGATACATTTCAGATATGCATAATTATCACACTTATCATAGAGAATTTGTGACATATCTCGATTCTTTTTTTCCCATTCTCTTCCCCTCCCTTCAACCTCTATTCTTCTCATTTAGGAAAGTTTTGTTTCCATTTTTCCTGATTTTCTCTATTTTCCCCTTCCTTCTTTTCCCCTTCCCCTCCCCATTTCCTCTTCCCATTTCAACATTTTCTTCCTATTCCATGATTTCTATTATATATTTTGGTCCTAAAGTTTTGGTTTCTTATACCAGAGAAACAATGAGATCTTCACACATGTGTGTCCAATTTATTTCACTTAAGATTATGGTTTAAAGGAGCATCCATTTACCTAGAAATGTCTCAAGTTTATTTTTTCTTAAAGCAGAGTAGTGTTCCTTGTATAAAAAAAAAAAACATCTTCTTTATGAATTCATTGGTTAATGGGTATTTGGGTTATTTCCAAGATTTAGCTGTTAAAAACTGTGCCACTATAAGAAGGGCTGTGTATGTCTCACCATGGTATGATGCTTTTTTTTTATTTTAAAGATAACAAAATCCAACAAAACATAACAGAATGAAGTCAATCAAAACAAAGCAGTAGAACTGGTACAGAACTTCTAAGAAAGATACTATGAAAACAGTAGTTACTATAGTATATCTTGTTATTTTCAGAATAGTTGGCCTTTCCAACAAGTATAGTAAAATCAAACCAAACCAAACCAAAACAAACAAACAAACAAAAATAATAAAACCAATGAAAACAGAGTATAAAATAAGGCCAAAAAATTAATCAGAATAAAGCAAAACAACTAGAACAATATTGGGCCTTGAAGACAAGACAGAAGAGACTCCCCCATTTTTGCTACATTGCATACTGTCCTCTTCCAAAGTGATGCTCAGGCTGCCAGCCCCAGGACTGCAAAATGAACAAAACAATACTAGCATTTGGTTGTTTTATGTACCTTAGTTGCTATCAATGTAGTCAGTCTTACAGAAAGACACTAAGTAGATGATTCACTGAGTCAACTGGAACCTGTAGCCCTAGAGTTTTTGAGGAATCTTCACACTGATTTCCACAGAGGGTTGCACTGGTATATGCTCCAACAGTGTAGAAGGGTTTTTTCCCCAACATCCATGCCAGCATTTGTTATTAATTGATTTCTTGATAATAGCCTTTCTTTCTAGAGTGAGATGGAATATCAGCATTGTTTTAAATTGCATAACTCAAGTTACAATGATGTTGAACATTTTTATGTATTTATTTTCCATTTGCATTTCTTCATCTGAGAATAATCTATTCATTTCAAATGCCCATTTTGAGGTTGGGTCTTTAAATTTGGTGGGTTTGATTGTTTTCAGTTCTTTATATTTTTTAGATATTGGTCCTTTTTCTGAAGAACAGCTAGCAAAACTTTGTTTCCCACTCTTTGGGTTGTCTCTTTGCTCTGTTAGTGATTTCTTTTGCTGTGCAAAATCTTTTTAGTAAGATGAGATCCCAGTTGATGATCCTTTGTAATATTTCTTGTGTGGGAGCCGGGCATGGTGGCGCACGCCTTTAATCCCAGCACTCGGGAGGCTGAGGTAGGTGGAGCGTTGTGAGTTCGAGGCCGGCTTGGGCTACAACGTGAGCGCAAGACCGGCCTGAGCTACATAGTGCGACCCTGCCTCAAAAAACCAGGGCTGGGGAGTTTAGCTCAGTGGCGTAAGCGCCTGCCCTGGCAAGCACGAGGTTGTGTGTTCAATCCCCAGTGCCGCAAAAAAAAAAATAATAATAAAATAAAAAATATTTCTTGTGTCATTAGGGTTTCATTCATAAAATCTTTGCCTTCACCTATGTTTTCAAGAGTTGTACCTATTCTGTCTTCCAGCAGATTTAGTGCTTCTGTTTTAATATTTAGATCTCTGATCCATGTCAATTTTAATATAGTGCATAGTGATAGATATGGATCTAGTTTTAGTCCTAACATGTGGAAAGCCAATTTTTCTAGTATCACTTATAAAAGAGCCTTTCATCCAGTGAAGGTGTTAGGCCCCTTTGTTAAATAAAGATAAGGTGACTACGTGGTAAGTTTTTTGACCATTTTAAAATTAGGCATATTTTTGAACAACTCAATTTCATTTTTATAAGGCTCTGATCAACTTTCATTTCCTATATTTCCTAGAATAACTTTTATCTTTTGATTCAAATCCTGTGTAAATCAGAAGTTCCCATCAGAGGGAGCCATTTTCCCAGATTTCCACCAAAATCTCCATTTTCAATTGAGAAAATTTTCATTTTGTGATAGGGACCTATTTAAACCTCGGAAGCATACTTCTCAGTTAATAGATATAATTAATATATATTTTCTTGTCTCATTATGGCAGTTTTAGTGTAGAGGATAATGATTATTTTATGAAAACTGGAATTTTAAAGTTTTTCTCATAAGACTCAATATTCTTCTATGTTTGCCACAAGTTATATTTTAAAATATTTGCAGAATTGAAGACTTATCACACCATCGGAGGCAACACATTTCTCCCTATATGGGTCTTAGATAGCATGGTCAATGCATAAGTTAAGCCCAGACATGCACTTCCGCTTAGTAGTACATCTATTACCACACTGTGAAATTTTGTGGACACTTTCTATGTCTTAATCTTCACAAGTATAATTATTCAAACCCTTCTCAAGCAAAATTCCCATGCAATGGATCTGTTTGGAAATTGCAGATTGTGCCAAGTCTTGAGGAAGATGAAAGAACCTTAAGAAGGTCTATTGCTTTCTGTACAAATCATGCATAATAAGCATACTCGTTACATGTATAATGGATGACAGGTACATTTTCTGCCTCTCTATCTTTATTCAGAGTATAAGGAAGAATAAATGTAGTCAAATGATTGACTTTCAATACATCATAACTTCTAGTGATCTTTTATGATCAATAGTGCAAACTTTATTCAATATGAAGAACCAGGGTTAGTAAAAGAATGTCCCCTCGAAGAAAGATACTGTTTCCTTATTTAATATCTAGTGTAGTTGTTCTATTTACTAGGGAGTATATAATTCTAATTCACATAAGTAGCTATTATCTATTAATCCTGGATCCTTATTCATAATGCTGTATAGTGATTTTCTCATTTCTTACCTCACTTACAAAATCGCAAGAGTTTTAAATTCATGTACAATACATTGGAAAAATCATAAAAAGACAGAGCAAAAGATATGATATACAGAAATCAAATACTTAAACTATAAAAGGCAAATGTTAATTTAATACATCACAAATTCAAAGCTTAACTGGTCTCTTTTATCTTTCTCACTCATGTCATATCTTGTCTCATGTTCCCAGAAATAACCCATAATTGTGTTAACACTTTTTATTATTTTGTGTTTGAAGAGTGCATATTTTGAGCACTTTGAAGACAATATGAGAAGTTGCTTATTTTATACCTTTACATAAACCTCCCTATACATATACATTTATATATACGGACAGAATGAAGCTTCTATTACATGTAAGTTTTTATGTAAAAATATATACTATGCATTTGTTTTTCACACACAGATATATATATAGAGAGAGATATAGATAGATAGATAGATAGATAGATAGATAGATAGATAGATAATGGATAGATAGATAATGGATTTATAGATAGATAGATAGATAGATATGTATATAGATAGATAGATAATGGATTAAATATTCCAGGGCATAAGGATTGACTTACATCTTCAAATCATGGAGTAGAGCATAAGAATGTTGCAAAGTAAGGCACTTGGACAAAAGCAATCTGTGGAAACTTTGCCATCCACACAACACAAAGTTGTGAAACTATCACAGAGCCCATAACCAAGAAGAATTGCTTTGAAAAAGTGCTCCCCACCCCGGCTGGAATTTTTATTTACTTTGATGAATCTCTGGGAGGAGCATTGGCAATCACTAGCGAATTTTATTCTCTCTACCCAAGAGTAGAAATAGCCTAGGTGACCAGTATTCTCAGGAGTCCTGAGAAAGTTTGGGGCATTGGAAATGCAATGTATATCTTTCCTGCTTTAAGTAGAAATGTGGTGCTAGGATTTTGACTCCTAACTCTGCACTGAGTTGAGGAGATATGGCCATGATAGATTCCAGGCTAAACTGCTCTATCTGTTCTCAGTGGCACCTGGTGATCTTAGTAGCCTATGTCCTGTGCCCACTCACGGTGATGACAACAGGAGAGAGAAACCCATCTTCTGAATAACATACAAAAAAGATGGAGCACTGGATGTGTGTTGTACCTCAGTCATTTCCTACAGGACGTTTCTGCCTCTAGTTTATGGTACTCTGAACGAAACAGAACAGGAATGGTCAGAGGGTAAATCATATGTCCCTACTTGCTTCAATATGGCTGATTTTACACTAGACCAGGCTGCAGAAGTACCATAACTAGTTTTCGGAGTTCTCACAAGTGAAACATTCCGTTGCTGTGCTCACAGGGGAAGAGGAAACTAAGATTTCCTGTTCTACTACCTGGCTGACAGAAAAATGGGAGTTTACTTCTGGCTTGGCCCTAGAGGATGTACAGTTCCTATAGAAAAGGGAATGAGAGAGCACAATAGTAAATCCCTAATGAGCCACAGACAGGTTATGACTCATGCTATAAATGCAACTGCTTATTTCCTATTACACTTAGACTCTATTCCCTGGAGATGACACTGAGTGATTTTGTTTCTTAATTAGACAAAGTGCAATGCACCGTTACATTCACATGAAATCTTCTGTGTCTTATAAAAAGGGTAAAAGTGTTAATCACAACTATGTGTTCTGCTACTTTAGAGGCTCATGTTACTGTGATAAATTATTATCTGTAGTTTTCAGAATGATTTCAGGACATACTTTAAGTAAAGTGTAGGCTGCAATTCATCTTTCAGGACCTAAGAGGTAAATTAAGTGAACAGTAAGGAAGAGCCAAAGTATTCTAGCCTAATAATTTAGACTTTCTAAATTCTACTTTTATAAATGTCTTCCTCTGAGATGGAGGTTAAAGGGTTTAATGACTTGCTCTCTTCAAGTGGTGGCAAACCTCTGAAACACATGTTATTTGTTTTGCTTTTAAAACAAAACATGCTAATCTAAGGGTTTTTTCTAAACTAAAACCTCAGTATTCTGGCTTAATCACAGTGTTGCCACCTTGCATTAAGTAAGTCTGTTTTGGGTTGCGGTTTGGACACTTGTGTCTGGAAGCCTCACCACCAAAGCTCTAAACTTTCTATACTGTGCATTCCTGAGACTGAAGCGAAAGTGGTGAATCTGTTTTAGTAGCAGATAATTCAGGGAAACTAGGAAGCCTTAGGATGTGTTATCATTGTCCATAATTTCCCCACTATGGGTAGAATTCTCACTCTGCTGTGTTGAATGCTCATTCTGTAAGTAATGCATTCCCAGACTCTAGTTCTTTCTTTTTCTCTTAAAACAACATTTTAATTGTCAAACACCCCTGTCTAATTTAGTCAATCACAGATTACCAACACCTCTGCCTTAGACTTATTGGTGATACAAGGGCTCAGATGAAGAAAGAATGGAGAGGAGAGTAAGATTATTCTTTCTTGCTACATCTATCTTCTTCCTTTACCCTTCAGTTTTCAACAATCACATTTGCATTTGGCAGTACAGACATCCACAGTGTGGATAGATTGGTGGTGTGCATTACAATACATCCTTTGTCAAATGTTTCTTAAGAAAACAGTCACTCTTCAAGGTAGGAACAAAGGCAGATTCTGTGAGAATAGATTGGGAAAGTCTCAGTTAATCCAGTGATGTCCCATGTAACGCAAAGAACATTAACAGAATAATTGTGCTCTAATGTTCAGTATTTTTGCTGTGTCTACCATTTCTCTCATAGAAGAATGGACCCTGGGAGCAGCTTTTCTGTGATTGATTTTATTTTTGTGGGATTAACCAAGCATCCAGATCTCCAACTCCCCTGCTCTTCCTTCTCGTATTGTATATGGCCACTGTGTTGGGCAATTTGGGCTTATTAACTCTAATTGGGTTAAATTTGCACCTTCACACTCCCATGTACTGTTTCCTCTTTAACTTATCCTTCATTGACCTCTGTTACTCTTCTGTGTTTTCACCCAAAATGTTGGTGAATTTCATATCAAAGAAAAATGCTATCTCTTATGGAGGATGTATGGCCCAGCTGTAGTTTTTCAGTTTTTTTTTTCCATTGCTGAGTGCTATGTGTTGACAGCAATGGCCTATGACCGTTATGTGATCATTTGTAATCCACTTCTATGTAACACTGCCATGTCACCGAGAGTGTGTTTCAACCTGATGCTTGGTTCATATCTGATGGCCTTTTCTGGTGCCATGGCCCACACAGGATGCATACTGAGACTGACCTGTGATGCAAATACTATCAACCACTATTTCTGTGACATCCTCCCCATGATGCAGCTCTCCTGCAGCAGCACCTACGTCAATGAATTGGAAGTTTTCATTGTGGTGGGGATTAACTTCACTGTGCCCAGTGTCACCATCTTCATCTCCTATGGTTTCATCTTCTACAGCATCTTCCACATCAGCTCCACTGAGGGCAGCTCCAAAGCCTTCAGCACCTTTGATTCTCACATAGTTGTAGTTGCTCTTCACTTTTTATAGAGTATTTCTTCCTTTCTTCACCTCAATAATATTTTCTTCTCCTCTAGTTTTCCCTGTGTAGTAGTAAATTTAGGGCAAAAAAATTAATAAATCTTTTTAAAATTTTTTCATTTTCAGTTTCATTTTTTCCTCTAGAAAAAGATCCATGATCTTATGGTAATAATATAAAATAACCTTACATTGACATTTTGTCACTGCTTAGTTGATTTATTTGCCATTTACCCCTTTATATTTTGAAGGATGTCGCATGTTTCTCTTTCACATTAGTATCTTCCACTGTGCAAAAATGTACCCCTTAAATTCCAGAAGACAAAAGGACCATAAATTCTGTCACATATTATCTATTTTATATGTGCAAACCCCATTCATTAAGCTCCTGCTGACACTGAATGTTTTTATTAACTCTGTAAAATCAAGACAACATGTGAGAGAGTGTCTGTACATATTTACTGCATGAATGGGAAAGTGTTGATCAGAGTGATTATGAGTCTACTTAAATTCAAACAACTTCACAACTTCCTCTTCGTTTGTGTGGATCATTTTTATCGTGGTCTGGGTTTGAATCCAGGGATATCATACTGAGTTATTTTCTCAGCTCTTTTTTTTTTTAATTTTTAGATACAGTTTCACTAAGTTCCTAAATTGCCTAGGATGGACTCCAACTAGTGATCCTTCTGCTTCAGCCCCGCAGAGGGCTGGGAATATAGGTATGTGATTCCTCACACAACGTTCACATCACTTCTTAAAGGAAATCTCAACTAAATGCTGGCTTCAGATTTCAAGTCTACCTTTTTATCTGGACTCCATTTTATTTCTACTTCATTCTTTTATTTATGTTCCACTTTGCTTCAGTAAACATTCAATATGAGATTACAGTCATAGTTTTCAGGTTAACTATCTTGTTCCTTGAAAACTGAAAAATTTATTTCAGAATCAATACTGAATTTTTTTTCATTGTTCACAAAAACAGGTTAATGAGTCTTTCTTGTTTGGAAGCCAAAGGTATTTCAGACCAATATATTTGGGAGGTCTGAACAGGGAGTTTAAATTTTGAAAGAAATATTTGATGAATGAGATAAATGTAACAATGCCTTTTATGGAGTGTCATGTGGGAATATTCTCTTGTGTAAAACAAGAAAAACTGTGACTAAAGAGTCCTCATTTTAGGGCATCATTTGACATTAAAACTTTTTATAATGTAATTATAATTAGACTTAATATTGTATCATGTTTATAAATTCTACTGTATATTTAGCCATTTTAAAATTTGGCATACTTGGTTTGTTGAGCTGTTTCCTTTTTGGGGGGTGGGGTTGCCATTGTTAAACTCTTGATGTGGTTGTAAGCGATCATCCCCTGTAGCATAAACATACTTGATTTTTGTTTATCAATTTCTATTTATGTAACATAATTGAATTTTTTTTACTTCCTGTTCTTTCATGAGAGCAAAATGTATGTGACAGTTAATATTTAAGTTGTTTGGGACCCTTTGCAGACAGTGAAAAAGCATGCACATTTGACTATACATCTCATCACCAACTATTGTCACAAGGTGGAGATTAAACTTGATTTTTTTATCTTTTATGAACTTCAAGGTGTAAACGAAATCAGTTTTGGCTTCACAGAAGATAAAGTAAGGTTCCAAATTTCATACTATCCAGTAAAAATTAATAACAGTGTTTTAGATAAATTTTATAAAACTTAATAGAAGTCAAGTAATGGAAAGAATATTTTCTGGTAGCTTCTTATTTAGCACAATGAGCAGTATGTATCTATTTGGACTTTATGAAAAAGGAGAGGAATCAAGTAAGGTGTATTATTTGCAGGGCATAGTTGCAAATAAGGAATCTTGTAGTTTTTACTTTTGCATTTTTAATATGATCATCACTATATGTGTGCATTAACAGATGAATGGATAAAGGAAATCTGTCATCTATAGATCATGAAATACTATTCAGCTATAAAAAATGATAATTTCAAGACATTTTTAGCACAATGGATACACGTGGAAAAATGTAATGTTAAGTGAAATAAATGAGACACACAGTTGAAATACCTTATGATTTCTTTCATTTTACTAATGCAAGGTACAAATAAAAAGCAAAATAAAGCATTAATGAAAGGAAACAGTTACTTTAAAAGGGAAAAGCAAGCAAGAGACAGAAGGTGAGGGGTGAGAGGAAGGAAAATGGATAAACAAAAGTTTAAAATGTGTGATGTACATGTACCAAAAACTGGCAATTAATGTAAATAATATATGTCATAAACGTGAAATAAATAATAATACATAACATAAATAATAATGGAAATGAAGAAAGGAGATATAGAGATAGAAGGATGGATACAAATGGGGGGAATGGAAATGAAAACACAGTGAAGATATCTTATCAACATAACATGTGCTTAATATAAATGTAGTCTTTATGTACTGCAAATGTGTACTAGTAGAATTTTAGAAAGAATGTAAGAGACAAACTATATTTCTGTTGAAGTTTTCACAACTGATATTTAAAAGGTAAGTCAATGACTCATTTATTGCTGTGCCCAAGGAAGAGGATGTTTGCAAGTCAATGTGGAAGCTTGGACTTTATGGAAAATAACAGAAAATGGCCCAGATGAAGCAATCTTGTGCAACAAGAGCAAAGCAGGAGGCTTCACAATCCTGGATGTCAAGTTATATTACAAAGCCACAGTGATAAAAACAGCATAGTGTTTGCACTAAAACAGACATGTGGTCAATGGAACTGTATACAGGAAGCAGAAACAACCTCAGGAAGATTCAGCTATTTGACCTTTGACAAAGTGGACAAAACATACACTGGAGGTAAGAAAACCTCTTTAACAAATGCTACTGAACAATTTGGATATTCACATGCACAAGAGTGAGTGTAGGGCTCATATACTTCACCATGCACTGAACTAAAATAAGATGCAACATTGATCTAAAGATTAAAATATAAACACGATAAACTAGAAGATGTGTTAGGTAAAATTCTTGAAGACATACATTCAGGCAGGGACTTTTATTTATCAGAACATGTGTACAGTACATTGCCTGTGGGAAGTTGGTACATGTACATAGTACATTTTCAGTTTTTCACCCCTCTCCCCTTTCCTATGTCCCTTTTCCACCCATTTCTTGGTCCCTTTCTCTTTTTTGTATATGTTTGCAAGGTATAATGTTCACTTTTCCTGTGTAGAGTTGGTACATGGACATGACACATGTTAATTTCTCTGTTTATCTCTTCTCTCTTCCTTTCTCCTCTGCTCTCTCTTCCCCCCATCTCTTGACAAAGAGTTAAAGTCATCACATTACAGTGATACATGTACAGCCATGTTCATAGCAGCACAGTTCATAATAGCTAATGCATATATAGATTTGGTGATGTACTTAGTGAACTTCATTTTTTAATATTTTAATATGGGCAAGGCAGTAAGACAGTGTCACTCATCACCATGGTAGTACCAAAGTAAATTCTATGGGTCAGGTTGGGGATATTCTTACAGAATTCCAGTGATATCTCATGTGTAAAAAATTTTGCAAGAATAGCTAGGTGTCCTCTAATGTAACACCTTATCTGTACCTCCACAGATTCTCTCCTGGGAAAATGGCTCTTCTATGACTCAATTCATTGTAGTAGGGTCAACGGACCAGGTAGATCTAGAAATACCACTTCTCTTTTTGTTTCTAGTTATGTATGTGGTCACTCTGTTGGCAAATTTAGATTTTATAGCTCTAATTCAGCTGAGTTCACATCTTCCATACCTATGTACTTTTTCCTCTTTCTTGTCATTCATAGACTTCATTTATTCTTTTGAATTTGCACCCAAGATTGTCATGAACTTCATATCAAACAAAACTGCAGAAATAATAATGTTAAAATTCTCCTGAGAAAAATTGAGAGGAGAAAAAAGTGCTGATCAGAAAAAGTGTCTTTTTGCATGAAAATAAAGAACAGGGAATGTGGGATATTTAATTAAATATTTTAAGCCAATGTTCTTTTTTATTTCTTTTTTACTTTGCTCAGTATATTTGAGTTCTTTTTCTGTAACTTATTTCCATTTTCATAGAGTATATCTTCCTTTTCTCATTATTTGCTTGGTTCCTTTCTGCTCATCATTCCCTGTTTATTAATAAATGTGTGGAAGAAGTTTATTTTGTATTTTTTAACTTGACATTTTTAACTTTATTGTTTGTTGAGAGCAATTTGAATAGCTTGCTAATGATCACATCACGTAACACTAAGATAACACTGTATAACTGTGGAGGTTGGACCTGATCTTCCATTTGCCACTTGTCCCTGAAATACCACTTCCATTGGAAGCCTAGATCAGTGAGTTTCTTTCTAGTTGTATCCTTCCACCCTCAACTGGGCAAGAATACACCACTTTTACATTCCAAAGATGGAAAGCCCAATAAAGTCTGACAAGTATTATCCATTTTATATGTGTGACTAATATGCATGAACCTGGTAACAAAGAAAATAGTATTTTACTCGGAATATCAACTCAGCATGTAAGAGAGAATATGTATATATATGTGTGTGTGTGTGTGTGTGTGTGTGTGTGTGTATATATATATATATATAGCATTGATGTTAAACTGAAACAGCATCATTGAGGATTAATTACAGGTACACAGCGTCTTAGAAAAATTCTGAGCTAAATAAAACCTTTTACTTTGAACTCTTCCTCTCTTTGTGGTATACCTTACCCCTATATTACTCTTTTCGTGTTTCTATGTTCATGGAATATTAGAACAAACATTTATGCTTTAATTTGACTCTGTTCCAAGACTTTAGTTGAATTTCTTTCAGCATGGCTTTTGATGTTTATTGTTTGTTTCTGTAGGAAAATAGTTTCACGGGTCTTATTTTTGGAAAACAAGAGTATTGGTCCAGTATAGTTTGGAAATGATTGGCAAAAACAAGAGAGTTTAAGTTTTGAAAAAAAATTAGTGAATAAACTGAAGACTTGATTTTTCCCTTAACAGTTTATTTATAAAACTGAATTAATATTTGTAGAAGTTTT
>RJWM01036886.1:0-17813 GCA_004363535.1 Dasyprocta punctata
TTACCAGCCACAATTCAAGGTACCTAGGCAGAGAGGGCTGCTGCCTGTCTAAATTCCTGATCCACTGACAGATTATAGAGAGACTGCTACAATGCCAGCGATGTAATCTAAAGAATCCCATGGACCTTACACACTCAGGAGTGTGGTTTGGATCATTCTGCTCACCTGTTCAGGAGACAGGTAATACCTTTCTCATTTACTAAATTCACATTTCCATCCTTGTATTCAATTAATTTTCTTTCACAGAAGAGGCAAGGAGGGAGAGAAAGAGGGAGAGAAAAAAAGAGGGAGATTTGGTTTCTTTACCTGGTGGTGTCCAAGCTGCAAATATGGAAAAAGGCCCAAGTACTGTGATATTGTATGGAGGATGAATTTCTTCTGGGGTCCACGGAGGTGTTTGGACAATGTAACCATCACTGGTACTGCTGCCACCTCCTGTTCTGGCTTCTAACTGATAAATGTATCTAAGTAAAGAAGAATTTTAATAAGTCAGTGCACAAGAGAGGCGGACAATGCTTACTGACTTTTCTATCCATTGTTTTCTCTTAAATTTGTGACAAATGGCAAATTCTTTGCTCCTTGTCCAGGGAGTTTACCATGGGCTTGGACATTTTTCTAGTCCAGGTAGCATTTTCTCCAAGCCGTCACTCCTTCTGCCACTCCCACCTTGATACATTTGACTCCCTAATCATTCATAACTTTTTCTGAAGATCTCAGGAAAGTCTTGGAGTATGCTGCTGGACTGTGGAAGATTCAAATTATTCTTCCTTATTTTTAATGGGTTGAAGTTCAGGTAATATGTTTAGAGAAAAATGTTTTTAAATTGGTCTATTATTCCCTACAATAAAACTAAATCGTTCTCCATGCTCTACAATAAAACATCTGTTGATGCAAGATATATTTTGCATCTGCTTAGAAATGAATGGGAATGAATTGCAAATATGTAGAATGTTCCTCCCCTAAAACTATATGTCTATATCTAATGTAACAGCTAAAGACAACATAAGAAAAAGCAGTTGATGTAAAAACTCTGAATCTCTTTTTTTGCTATTTACAAATACATTTTTAAGGTAATGATAATTTTTAAAATTTAATACTGTGACTACTTGGCCTTAGTTTGACTGCTTCAGTATTTGATTTATTAAAAAATTCTACTTTCACATCAAGAAGAAGACTAACCTTTTTATTTATGTTGAAAGGAATTTCACATAGTCTGAAAACTAACTTCATCAGGTACAGTATTACTAATGAATAAAGAGATTAATCAATAACAGTAATATTTCAGTGAAATGTATTCTTTTCAAACCTTGAAACATTCAAGAAATCTTCCTGTATGACCGGTAAAATGTTCCTTTAGTTACCTGCTATTGGGCTCCAGGTGTTTATCTGTGAAATTCTGCTCCTCACTGCCACCCAGGAAGAGTAAAGTTCCATTCCGACTCAACCGATACTGAGAAATAAGACCATTGGGCTTCTCTGGTGGACTCCAGTACAATTCCACTGAGGTAGAATTGATGACAGTGTGTCGAGGGGTCACCCAAACTCCTGGGAAAACAGCACCATGAACTTTTTTGGAAAGATAAAATAAATGCCTCACTAAAAGTCACACTGTCACCTCACCGACCATGATATCTTTTATCTGTAGATTATAAGAAATCTCACTCTGAGTGACAAATACATTTACTTTGAAGATGAAATACATAATTGAGCAGAAATACATTTTCCTATTGTCTGTTTTATTTTTGAAATCACTCTGGTAGCAGTAGACAATTTCTCCATCTTGGCTGTCACCCTAAGTATAATTTAATCAAGGCTTGAGAGGCTGTCCAGGCATTTTAAAATTTTGATACTATTTACCTCGAATACATGGAAGAAAGTGTAATTTAGTATTTACCTGAATTATACAAGTCAACAAATATGAATTTCCCTCTCCTCTCACACCCGGTGCTGTGGTTTTTCACTTTCTTTGCTCATGCTACCCTTCTGGGCACACTGACTGGTTCTTCTCCCCCTCTACCTTAAAATAATGTGGTGCTCAGGGATGGAGGCTCTTCTGCTCTACACCCTCTTTCGCTCTTCTTTTCCTTCCTCCTCCTCCTTCCTCTTCTTCCTCTTCCCTTTCTTCCTCTTCTCCTTCTTTCCCCTTTCCCCTCTCCCTCCTCCTCCTTCTTGTTTCTTTTTCTTCTTTCTCCTCCTCCTCCTCCTCCTCTTCTCCTCCTTCTCTCCTCCTCCTCCTCCTCCTCCTTTTCTTCTTCTTCTTCTTTCTTCTTCTCCTTCTTCTCTAACACTCCCCACCCAGGTGGTATCTACTCAGTCTTAGTTTTGAATATCATCTTTATATGAAAGATTTCCAAACGTGTATCTTTACACCCATGCACTCTTCTGAGCTTCAAACTCATGAATCCAACTATTTCCTCAACACTCCCCTTTGAATCACTGCCTACACATCTAAAATTGAAAGCATCCTAAACAGAACTCTTGGTTTGTCTGTCTGCAGTCTATTTGCCTCCTAATCTTGTCCATCTATTCATTTTCTCGGGGAAAACATCAAGAGAATTGTTCTTATCCTCCAAATCATCAAGCCCCGTTGACTCTACATACTCTCCACATCTTCACTGCCAGCCCATCTGGTCGAAGCCACAGTTCTTTCTTGTTCCCCTGTCATAGCCCTTGACCCAACCTCCATGCTTTCAACCTTGGTATTCTCTGTACCACTGAAATCTTTATGCAAACGTGTAAGTGCATATGTTAGCTAGTATAACCTTTATGAGATACACAAGTCTTAGAAATTTGTTTATACAATATGATCCCAGTTCCTACAATTAACTGCTTGCCCCCATATTTCCCTGCCTCTGGCACACCTGGCACTATTATCACCACCATTTATTAACTTCCAGTCACACAAGAATCCTTTCTACTTGCAGAATGTTTTAAGTTCTTTCCTAGCTTTGGGTGTCTGTCCTTTTACTCTCTCTGCCTGGAACCCTGATGTTCCTGACATCATGCCATTTCTAATTTTATTCTCATAGTTCTGCTATCTGTATAAATATCACCTTATTAGTAAGGATTTCTTTGATTTTCCTCCCCTAACTCTAACCCAATCTAACAGGATCCAGAGTTTGTTTTTCTCTACCATATTCTCCTTTCTATTTCCAGTTTAACAGTCATAATATCATAATCATTATCTTCCTTTGGCATAGTATTATTTTTGCTTTGTTACAGCTGGGCAGTCCATTCCTTCCTCTTGCTTTGAGGTAAAGTTAGTTCCATGAAAGCAGGGATCCTCTCTGTGTTGACTGTCAGTGTATATTAATAGCATGGTGCCTAATAAATACTAAATACTGTGACAAGGTAGAGTGTCAAGTTGACTGGCTGTGGGATCCTCCCAGGGATTACTGGAGCACAAGTGTTTGTTTAGCTGAGTCATGGAGGCCTTGGACTATATCTGTTCTTTCCTCCATTCCTCTCTGGTACTGGTCCTCTGCTCTGCTTCCTAGATATTACAAACTAATAATCTTTGCTCTGCCAAGCCCTTTGAATAGGATGTTCTGCTTTAGAGACAATTGACCATGGACTTAATCCCCTTAAAACATAAGCTAAATTAAGTTCTTCCTTTTATTTTATTTTTAAGCTTCTCCTTTAAATTGTGGGCATCCAGTCTTGTGTTTGGCAACAAGAAAGTCGACTAACACAGAAAATTGATAGTGGAAAAATAAGATTGTTGCTCTCACTACACTTGACTATGTGGTTTAGAAGCCTTTGGAACTGGTCTGTAGGGTGCGTTTGGAAAGGTTTGGTGATGTGGAACTAGAGAAGCTTCAGCATGTAGTAAGTGGAAATCGATGAGTGATTCTGGCAAGAGCTTGGAAGACAAGAATGCTGATGGGAATGTGGACAGTAAAGGTCAGGCAGGTTTCAGCTGGGAACAAGGACTCCAGCGGAAGTTGAACTGGAGGCTGTGTGTGTTACACTCTGACATAAAATCTGCATACATTTTGCCCATGTCTTGAGAATTTGCAGGTAAGAACATTGAATTAATTAGGGCAGATTAAATCTCTCCATCTTTAATTTGTGTCTGTCTGGCATTGTGTCAAGTAATAGGAACACTGCCTAACACAATTGTTAAATGAATAATTTCAATGAGGAGAAGTCTTACTGAGTCCCAAATTTAACTTACACTACTTCCAGCAAAATACCACATGAGGCACTTCTAGCAATTGTAGGGAATGCAAAAATAACTAATCTGTGGTTAATTATTTCAAAGAATTTACACTTCAGTATAAAAGACAAAATATTCACACACAACCATATTTCAGGGTCAAAAATTTAAATACTCTTATAGATGTATAACCCACTGATAGAGAATATGCCTTGAGAAATATCAATCCTACCACTTTATGCTGTCATGTAGTTATGGTCTGAGTAGACAGGGTAACTCTCTTATGGACCTTGTGACGGTTGATACATTGTCACTGTGTCAACTTGAGAAGTTTAGAAGTTTAACTAAGCCACTCAGCAGGGAGCCAGGGTCCTTACTTTGTAAACATCCTCAGTCTGTGCAAGGTGAGTCCGAGAAGATAGTGTAAGTGCTACATTCACCTGGGGGGCGGGGGTGGTAGCCTGCTTACAGTATGAGGCAGGAGAAGAGGTTTTTTGTTCTCTCCTTTTTGCTTTTGCTGCTTTTGCTATCTTCTGCTGCTTTGAAGTGTTGTCCCTGTGCCATGCCACCTTGTCTTGGAGGAAGCTGATTATAGACTGAAACCTCTACAAACTATGAGCTAAGTAAACCTTTCCTTCCTTCATTTTGGGTGTCAGGTATTTTGTCTCAGCAACAAGAGAAAAGTAACCAAGACAAAACTTAAAAAAAAAAAGAAAGAAAAGAAAAGAAAAGAAAAAGAAACTCCTTTCATTATATTAGGTTTCTTGTAAGCAATAGCTTTTGGACAATTATATCTCCTGTGTAAATTACTTGGTACAGGGTAAAATTTTGACATTTTTAGGAGAAAAAATTTTAAGAACATTCAAATACAATTCATGTAGCAGCATCCTACAAAAATTTTAGATAGATCTCAAAATGCCTCAAGCACAAAGGCTGTCTAAACAACATGTTATTTCTGAGAAGAAAGTGGCCTATTTTGTTCTCAGACCTGGCTCTGTGCTAGATACTTGGAAAAATCCACAAATCACAGTATACACTGATGTCTCAGATTCTCTGCCACCAGCTGCTGGATGACTCGAGCAATCATCATGAGTCTTGATTTAAACATGGTATTAATTTGTTGATTCAAGAGATAAAGCAGAAAGGTTTAGTTTATTATCTTTTCATAGTCATATTTTTTCACCTTGAGGGATATATTAAAAATCGCTTAAGTACTAAAAGATCCTATGCTTACTTTCTAATTGGAACAAGTTGGTATAGCCTATGGATATGCAGCTACTGATGAAATATAATGAAATAGAATTTTAGCTTTGTTTCACATTTTATATAGAAGTTGAGTTTTGTATTCATACGAGCACATGAATGTTTTGTTGAGTTTGGTAATAACCCAGTGTCTGCTGGCTTGGTTGATAAGATAAAGTTCAAACATGCAAATAACTAGTAAACATTATGTTTTTGTTTTCACAGTGATATGGCACACTATTATTTTAATAATTGCAAAAAACATTTGATAGGTAAGATTCATCTTTGGGGAATTGTCTTAGTGAGTTCCAAGTGGAGAATCTGCCATTTTGTCTCCTGTACCCCAAATCCTGGTAGCACCCGCAAAGGCAATGCAGTTCAAAGAGAGAAGTGATAGTAGTGAGGGGAATGAGCTGGGAGGACGTGGAGGGTGTAAACTAGCTGAAAGGTACAGGGTGAAACCTCACGAGGCAAATCTTGGCGAGTCTTTTTGGTGTAATGACTATCAAAGAAAGAGCATGTGTGCTGGGTTTATTTTAAGGTTACCTTGACTTACATGCAACATTACCAACTTCCTATAACTCTTTATTCCAATTTAAAAAAACCCCAAGTGTTTATTGTGGATTGACTTTTTTCGCAGATCTGGTGCTGAGAGTCAGTTTATGCTAACTCGCATTAGGAATACTTGGTTTCTGGACACTTTATCATTGCTAGTTTATTCATTCAGTGTTCTCCCTGACTTGGTGTCATTTCCTTGGGCACTGTGGATGTCAAGGAAAAAGAGATCCTCCTTACCCTTGAAGGAGTTTGTATCATAAAAATGAATAAAGATGTATAAATAAAAAGATTATAATCCAGTATGCTAACTCTCACAAGGGCTGGGAGAGCACTGAGGACAGGTGACCTGAGACAGACTGGGAGAGCAGGAGGGGCAGCTGGGAAGAAGGTGGCCATAGCTACTTCAATAGTTGTTAAAAATAATAGTGTCCCACATCACCAGGCAAATAAAAACACAGCGCTTTCTAGTCGTCATCCCGTTTGGGAAGATTACAGAAAAGGAAGACATAGGAAGCCTGTCTTGAGCAATCAAGTTAGCTGAGTGAGGATGCGGTGGCAGGATCCCCAGGCTGAGGGCACCCACCCTTAGTCACAGCGGGTGGGAGGGTGCGCCTGCACTGTGGGCGCCTCAGTGTGGCTGCTGTGCTACTCTTAGCAGGCATCGCTGAACGACTCACTGGTTTAGTAGAGGTTAAACCTTGGGGAGTCTATTTGCTCCACCAAAAAGATACAGATTTATGTTCACATGGAATAACACAGGGTTTTATGGAGGTGATTAATATGAGATATTCGCTTTTTTGGCAAAGGAGGAAGAATTGGGATGAGAGATATGAGAAAGACAAAAAATGACCAGAGGAAGGCCATCTAGTTAGGAGGATCCAGAGAAGTCAGAAGAATCCAAATTAAGATAATGGCAGAGGGGTGGAAAGGAAGAACGGATTTATGATTAGTAAGATTTTATGAACAATTATGCACCATAATTGAAGGAAAAGGCAAGCATTGAAAGGTGAGGTGGTCGATGGCAGTATCTCCGAGAAGGTCACGGGAAGATAAGCAAATTGGAGAGTGGGCTTGGCAGGCAGAGGTTAAGTGTTAAAGCCATGAGATTAAAGTATTTGAAAAACTCCCAAATGTAACCGTCTACCAGAGCAGTGGGTGCACAGCCCTTGACCTCTGAGTACAGCCTTCCCGAGAGCTTTAATGCAGAGCAGCCCCCGGCCCTTCTGCAGGAGAGAAAACCTGGCCCTGGGAGTTGGGGAGGACAATGTGGAGTTATTCAAGCGAAGAGTAGGAGAGACGTTCCAGGCAGCATCAAGGAATACAGAAGGGCAGAAGAAGATGGTGATGGAGGGAAACTGAGGCAGGTTGGTTTTCTTCCCCTTTTTGTTTTTGCTCCTGTTGAGTTTCTGGGAAAGCATGCCTGCAGTTTTGCATTATGTAGCTCCAAAAGTCATCAGAGCTCCCCAGGGTGGTAATGGTTCTAATAAAAGTGAGCAATGACCCAGTTCAAACTCTTCCGATTACAGTATTTGCCTAAAGGTAGACAATTTTCTACGCAGATAAAATTGGAGGGAATTTTGTCCAACTTATCATGTAATCAAAAAGTGTATTTTTTTCCTGTTGAAAATGAGAAATGAGAAAAGAGCTCAGGTGGCCCCGTACAAATGCTTCTTTCAATTCTCTCCATACCCACTAAAGAGTCTCAAACATCAGCCCTTGAAACTTTTCCTGACTTCCTTCAAAAGTGACATTTTATACTTAGCTATATCTGGGTTAGTAATTAAAAAATACATAACACATTTGTTTCTACTCTGCAGTGAAACAAGATGATAGGTTACTGCTGATTTATTTCCTGAAAACCCCAAGTTAAGCATTCAAACTACATTTATTTCATACACATATTCTATATCCATGGAACTTATACAGGCAGGATATAGATCTAAATCCATGCTTTTCCTTCAGGTGGAGGCTCATCTACTAGGTTAGGTTTGCGTAGTGATTTCTGTTAAAGAAAAGATGCATAAAGTTGAGGACAACATGTCTCCTACTGTTCCTCTGCACACTGAAAGCTGTGCTTTTTAAGCCATAAAATCTGAACTCTTTCAAGAAATTTTATTGGAGAAAGTGGGAAAACAGGTTCCTGTTCTTGAAGAATTTGAATTATATGAATTGATGAGTAAATTGGAACAAGAAACCCTGTTATTTCATCAGGCTTGATTTTCAGCCAAAACTAGTTGATAGAACCTTTAGAAATTATCCATTATTGTGAAAGTATCCATTTGATAGTTTACCTTTCCAAAAAATCCACTGCTGCTTTCTTCCTTCTAACAGAACGCTAAGCTTTTTGACATGAAACATTCTTTATATAGAAAACATCATTAGTGAGTTCCTGGGGAGGAGCCATATGCCCCATATGTGGAATTTTCCATTTTATTCCCCATTTACTGGTAGGAAGTTCAAGTCTAATATTCTGAGGTACAATAATCCCTTCCATCGAAGAGTAATGGACAAGTAGCTCAGGACTCTACTGTGGTAATTAACATATTTCTATTTAGAATCTTATTTCTGCCTTGGTTTCCCCACAGATAAAACAGGCAGATGATAAAGATTAACAAAACAATTAGCTGATTCCCTAACACAAGCTTCCAAGCAAATCTACCTCCCCAAAGTAAATGATAGCACCTATTCCAGTTCCAACCCACCGGTAACCATGGATGTCAGGCATAGATACTTCCAGAATTTTTTCTATACACTTATTTATTTAGCATTAGAAATGAATGCTATTTCCTGTATGTATTTTTATGTGAAAGATACTAGTATGGTTCCATAACAATTTTCTATGCATAGACCACCTCATTCTTTTAAATTTAGGCATGGAAATTCCACAATATCAGAATACTTGAATTTATTTAGCAATCCCCCTACTCATGGATATTAAATTTCTTCCCATCATTTTATTATTAAGCCAGGAAAAAAAAAAGGTCTTCAACAAATATTCTGGTACCTGCTTCTTTGTAGATGTGGCATGGTTTCTGGCTTAGATAATGAGAACAGAAGTGTTGTGTCATAAGGAATTAGGAATTTAAATTTAATAGGAATCACCCGGGTGCTGTCTAAGGTGACAGTACCATTTAACACTGACTGTGTGTCTCTTCCATTGTTCATTTGCTAAGAGCCTTGTCCTCGTGGCCGCCCTTAGACATTATCTGCTCTGTAACACCTTCCCGGGTGCCCACCTGGGCTGTCATCTCTCCCAGATGAAGCTGGGTGTCCTTTGTTCTCTTATGTGTCTGGGTCTTTATCCTGCTATTCTTCCTACTTTATAGTGAGTTCTTGAGGGCGGAGAAGATCTTAGCCAACTTTAGCGGTTAGCATGGTGCTGACTTTAGATCAGAAATACCTGAAAATATATCTAACTTTTGAGTCTTTAAACAACCTCCTACCCAAGTCTGTAAGAATTTTTCCCCCAGAAAAGCAAGTCTAAAAGACTTAAGGAGTTGAAAGCAAACTCACCTAGAAGGTTGCTTATGGCTGAAGAACAGGAACCCAACACACCTGGTTATTTTTCCTTGTCTACTTTACCCCTTCTTACATCTTTGTTATTAGAGTTTAGAGGATTCACTTTTAAAGGCCATATGAAAACTTCTTCCCCCCAAAATGGATATTTTTCATTACCTTGCGGGGCTGCCTGTGGCGTCTGACCTAGAAAAGGCTCGCTGGAAGCGCACCCAGCAGATGTACAGGCCGTTAGCGTGAAGCTGTAGTTGGTGTACGGCTGCAGACCTAGGTGCAACAAAGGAGAGATGAAGTACACCTTGAGAGGATTATTTATTACCGGTTAAGCACCAGAAGCAACATGCAGAGTTGGAGATGTGAGATGAAAGAAAGTTAAATGCGTTTTTCTTTTGGTGTTGGGATGGAATCCAGAGTTTTGCACACATGAGGCAAACACTACCACTGAACTAGACCCGCAGGTTCCTGAAAATTTCTCTTTAATGAAGAGATGAACTTTATAAGCAGTTAAGCAATAATAGAAATTTCATTCATCACTGATAAACAGAACAAATTCTTGACTGGCTCCAGTCATCCTGCTACTGATTCCCTGTAGACGGCACCAAGGGAATCAATTTGTCTAAGTGACCCAAGCACATAATCCAAGCACTGTGAACCCAAGAGAGTTCATTCTGTCTTTATGGAGCTCTAGAGTTCTCTTTATTTGATGTGGAAGTTCTTCCTCAAACTGTGGCAAAATCTTTCTATTGCTTCCACCTTTGAGGACATATAGAACTACTCTAATTTCTTTCCCACATGACAGTTCTTCAAATTTTTGTGGACAGTTATCAAATCCCCTCCAGTCTTCTCTTCTTCAGGCCAACCACCCCAGTTTCTGCAAATGCTTTTTGTATGACTAGGAGCAGAAAAATATAAAAAGGAGGTTACATTCAACATCTCCTAGCCTCAAGCCATATTTGGCAAATATTAACATTTCACTTGTATTTTTCAGCTTTGCACTTCTTGTATATGTTGGTCTTACACCCAGATTAAAAGAAAGAGGATGAGAGGAGAGTGCTGATCGCTTCTTTTGTATTTAGAATATGATGCAGCATAGCAATTGCTCAATAAGTTATCAGGGAAAAAAGAATGACTTCCTCCACTTTCAACAGAAGTTGTATATTGTTATATTTCATGACTCTGTGGCTGGTGACCTTGGACAAGTTACTGTGCTTCCCTTTGCCTTGGTCTACTGATCTGTAAAATGGGGAATCACTATAGCATGTAACTTGTATGAGAAGATGAAATGGGATACCCAGAGTAGTATTTTATATTAGCAGAAGCAACATTAAGAAGCAGCAGTGTTCAATGAAGACTATATTGAAACTTACAGACATTTCTTTATTTGATTCTTAGGAAAGTTCAAATATCAAAGCTTTCTTTAAATTTTTTTTAAAAACAATAATAGTTCTGTGCAACTGTCAAAGAATTACACCAAACTACAGTATGGATACAGTGGTTACTACACATTAATTTTCATAAGTTTGTAATTACATTTTCACTTGTTCTGTTCTTTTGGTGGTGGTGGTGGGGTTCCTCCACACATGCTTACATGTCACCTTGTCATTTTATGCAGAGTTTTGCTCAAATGCTACATTTTCAAAGATTTTGACCATCTATCTAAATACCACATGCATCCCTTTTTAATCTCTTTAAATGATTTTCTTCCTTCCTAGACATATCTTTTTATTCACTACTTGTTTCCCCTCCTATGATGTAAGCTCTGAAAGAGACCAGGACTGCATTTTGCCTATCGCTATATTCTTCGCATATGACAGGCATGAAGAAGTAGGTGCTTGTTAAATGAGTGAAAAAATTAATGACCTGGTTTATTTAGATCAGGAGCAGTATTCTGGGTTCTCTACAAAGCAATGGTGTGCCACAGCGGCAGCTCTGGGATCCAGCTTTGGGGTCCTTTGTGTTTTCTTATCTACTTAGTGATAAGATGCAGGTACTTATTTGATTATAATCTTCCATTTGGGTACTATGGAGGATTTACATAATTTTGATATTTACCTGATTTACAGATGAGGAATATGACTAAAGATCTAAACCATGCCCAGGCTACATAGGTATGATAAAAGCTTATGAGAAAATGTTAATACGGCGCTCAAAAGGAAATGGAAGGGAACGTCCCAGGGTGAGTCAGAAATAGTGGCGGGGAACTGATGTGACCTCATGATAGCCCCTTTCAGTCTCCTGAAAAAGGGGGCCTTGACCCCTGTAACAGATGCATCCGAGGATCTTACTTCTCTGTCAGAATGCAAGAGCTTTGGGAGCAGGGATGGCATTTTGGGTGTGTGTGTGTGTGTGTGTGTGTGTGTGTGTGTTGGTCTTTTCCTGCTCTTGTGCCTATTTTAGGGGTTGGATGGGGGTTATTGGTGAGAGCAGTGCAAGCTCACAACAGTTCTCCACATGGATGGTGGAGCCTTGGGTCTCCCGTGCCCATCAGCAGCACGGTCTGACCGCACGGGTCCTTTCCAAGAATTCCATGAGAACCTCTGCCCCACCATCTACTGCACTGAATCAGAGATTCTTCCCCCATTGCAAAATATTAGCACAACAGTAGCAACATTAATGTAATTTGTAAATAATAATTTATTTTCTAGATTTTTTTTTTGAGCACCAGATATAAGTATGGTTAGCAAAAGTGAAGAAATACTGCATTTTTAAGGCAGTTTATCCTCAAGAGCTTTTTGCTGGAATATTAATTACCTCAGTTCTCTCCCTCATTGTGTGCTCTGCCTAGTCTGGTTTCAGACAAGCAGTAACTGCTGAAGAGAACTTCCGGCTGGATATTAGAAGGGAAATTGTCGTCTCAGAAGGGTAATAAGGTTGATTAGAGAATTGGAGGTATTTGTAACCAGGGGAATGGTTAAAAGAAAGATTCTTGGATAGAAGAAACAGAAATAGTGCTTTCCTTACAGATCTTTCTGAAGGGATTTCTTCTTCATCCAGACACTCAGAGGCCGGTCGGCGGTAGGAGGTGGCCCAGCACATGCTGCAGCTGGTAACTTAGGAGCTGTGGAGAGCTGAGGGAGTGAGGGGAAGGGGAGGCGCTCAAGCAGAGTGTGGGTTTGGGGATAATGGAGGGACTGTGCTTACTTCTCTTGAAGTTACCGGGCAACAGAATTAAGGGGTGTGGAGAACTCGACTGCGGGGGCCAAAGCCTCAGCCCAGAAGTCAGAGGAGCTCAAACATATTGCCAGCTACAGAGGGGTTCACAGGAGGTATCACATTGCTCAATTTCAAGACACACTACAGGGCCACAGTAATGGAAAACAGCATGGTACTGGCATAAAAGTAGACACACAGGACCATGGGGCAGAGTAGAGATCATGGAAGTAAACTCGTGCCTCTACAGCCAAGGGATTCTTAACAAAGTCACCAAAATGTACATGAAAGGACAGTTTCTTCAGTAAGTAATGTGGAGAAAAACGGATACTAGTAGGCAGAAGATTGGAACTGGATACTTATGAGGTAGGACCAAAAATATGATGAATGTTTAAATTGAAAGAAATTATAGTAAGACACATTGCCGTTGACACCCCTCAGAATACCCCCTCTTGCTTTGAACACACTTATCCCACATTCTTGTGATTTTCTAAAGCAGTTCTGGAAATCTCTCACGCCTTTTTGAGGTATGATCAAGAATATGGTGAATGCTGCTGCCTCGGGCCATCTGACAGAAAGGTGGGCTCTTAAAAACGTTACGAGGTTTCCTCATCAGTCTTACTCACTGCATCTGGCACCCTGTGATTCCTTTCTCTTCCCGCAGTGACCACTTTGAATGGATTTGGAATATTGAGGTAACCAGGACAGTGAAACTAAAGACACTCACGAAAGTGGGCTTCCAGAAGGGCTTCAGAAAGAGACAAGAACGGTGGGATAAGTGAGTTTTAAGTGTTGGGAAGTATTTAGTGGGGGGTTGTTGGCAATGCGTCTTTTATTACAATAGAAATGTTTTAACATAGAAACATTTGCCATAATTTTTGATCATGCCTCATAATATAGATATTTCTAATTTCCTACCTGTTTAATGACTGCGAAGACTTAAGACAAAGGAGTGCTATTCGGGCTCTAACCTGCATTCAGACATGCAGGAACATCAGTGACAGAGTGGCCTTATGGTGCCTTCTTGTACAGTATAGTACTGTGATTTTTGCTGCATGTACTATACAGTACAGCATTGTAGTTTTATGTGATGTTATACATTATAGTACTGCATGTAAGAGTTATGCAAATAAAAACGAAGACATCAAGCAGGAGTTTCCTTGGACTATTTCTTTGTTCTGAATATTGTAATGTATATACTATCTATAGTTCCTCATTTAGCAACCAATTCATTAATGATCTAGTCTCAGGAACAGAACTTGGTCTTTAAACAAGGAATGTCTCATAAATTATCTGAATAGACACTTCTCAAAAAAAAAAAAAAACCTCACACTAATGGCCATCAAATACAAAGCAAAATGCTCGGTCACATTAGTCACCAGTAAAACGCAAATCAAAACTATAATGAGATAGTATCTCACCCCAGTTAGAATGACTAACTGCAAAACAAATAAATAAATGTTGATGAAGATATGGAGAAAATGGAAATCTCACACATTGTTAGTGAAGATGTAAATTAGTACAAGTGTTATGGAAAACAGTATGAAGTCTCCTCCAAAAAACCCAAAGCAGAACCACCATATGATCCAGAAATTTCACTACTGGGTTCATACCCAAAGGGACTGATATCAGCATGTCCTTGAGACATCTGCACTCCCATGTTTACTGCAGCGCTACTTACAGCAGTCAAGATATGCAAATAACTAAGGCATCCAGTAACAAGAGAGTGGATAAAGAAAATGTCATATATTTACACACAGTGGAACTGTGTCATTCAGCCATAAAGATGAATGAAATCTCGTTGTTTCCAATACAAATGGGTGGAGCTGGAAGATGTTATGTTAAGGGGAACAAGTCAATCACAGAAAGACAAGTACCAAATGTCCTCCCTTATATGTGGATGCTACAAGAAAGGTGCTCTGAATTAGAAGAATGATTACCCAAGGTTTGGAAGGTGGTGATAGCATACTGAACTGGTGGATAATTAATACATGTTAATCTGTTAATAAAAAAAATAACAGTGTATATGGTACCAAGATTTGGCAAAAATAACAAAGGCCTTGTGATAAGAGCAGGGGTTGGGTAAGCTTTCAGATAAAGAGATTTGACAATTTAGGAGAAGAAACAGGGTCCACACTGTAAAAGAGAGAAGGATTAAAGAACCAGGAAGCCAAGATGGGCGGCAAGGGAACACAAAGGCAGGTGAGGAGGCTGAGTGTCTTTGTCTAATCCATGACAGTTTGTCCTTCTCAGCTTCAGTCCGTCCTGGAATGTGGGTGTGCCATCCAGGGCAAGGGCAGGCCATGCAAGAACACGGGCAGAGATATACAGGCCCATCTCCCACGATGCCTGCCAGTGCACCTCAAGCAACTCCATGCCCACCATATTTACCTTCAAGATTCCATGTCTCAATCTTCTTATCACAAACCTGCAGCTTTCCTTGCAGAGACCCTTCTTTTGGTTACTCTTAGCTTTCAAGCTTTACCTAGAGTTAGTTTGCCTTGAATTGAGGGGTAGACATAGAACCAGGCAGAGACACAGCACCACATTCTCTTTGCATGGTGTTAGCTCAGCCTCCAATGTGTGACATAAGTCAGTGAGAGCTGGGCCTCGGACCAGACTTCAGTCACAGTGCTGGGTGTTTCTTTTGGAACACATAGAGCTGGAGAATGGAGCAAAGCTCAGAAATGAAGAGAAACTGCATCCTGGAAGCATTATTTGGTAGCCTTGAATGAGGCCATGCCTCCGACTTTTTACTTTTAGGAGCCAACAGGTGCCCATTTGTAAAATGTGCTTGCAAGAAAGTGACTGTATTAAAGATGCTGACCTTAAAATCATCTTTGATGTGTACTGTCACACGGGGATATGCTACACACATACATGTGTTATACACCAGGACCATGCCAGGGCCTCTTACCTACCCTCAGTGAAGTGCCTTTAGAGTAGCTAGAAGTGGTCAGAAGTTCTTGAGAGAAAGAACAAGCAGCAGCATGCATCACTTGTTATACACCTGGAGAAGTTTTGCCTTGAAAATCACTGAAACAGGAAGAGTTACTGCTGGTTCACAAACAGGAAAAGTGAAGCTCAAATAACTAAATATTCGCCAGTGAATGAGTGGTTAGGTCAGGGCAGGGAGGAGACTATGGCTTTCCCACTGGGTCCAGTGCTCTTGGCATCACCTAAGAGCTGCAGCTAATTCATCTGGAAATGAAACAACACCAGTAAGACAGAAAAATGGTAGCAGTCACTGCTGCTGCTCTTTTTAAAATTAGTATTTTTATTTTTGTACCAAGAATCAAACTCATGACCTCATGCTTGCCAGGCAGGCGCCGTGCCATTGAGCTATAGCCCCGGCCCAAAATTCATATTTCTAGTTGACAAATCTTAATTGTATACGTTGCTGCTAGTCTTAAAATGAAAGAAGAGTGTTGAAAAGATTTAGTTCAAACAGGCAGTCAATACAAAAAGGTATAAAATGAAAAGAAAACAATAAAAAGAACTCGAGGGTTTTTTGAGGTGGTTCTGTTTTTCTCTTTTTATTGGACTGCGTATGCTTAATAGATTTCATGAGAACTGTGTTTATTTTGAAAGAAGTCAGTTACTAAGTTTCCTGAGTAACACACTAGCCAATGTTTCCTAGGCCTTGGCCACTAGGGGGCCCTCTCCCGTGCTCCGTTGGCATTAACACAATCACTGCGCATGCCTGTGGCCTCAAGTTTGTGCTATGATGTTTGCTTTGAGAGAGGGAGCTAAAGGCAGGACACTGCGGGACGCTGCGTAGATGACAGAGATCAGAAAGTGTGGGTCAGGACTGAAACTTGTGCAGGGCGACTAAGAAATATGACCTGGAGCAAGCAGGTGGCCAAAGGTAGCTCGCAGCCTAGGAAAATTTCCAGTAATATAAAAAGTTCAAGTGGGAATAAATATTTCCATGCTTCCATTTTGAATATTTTTGTGAGTCTCATGCCGAGGCCAAAGAGCACAGCTGTTAGAGGAAGAGTCTAAAGTTAGGCAGTTTGGATCCCCACAGCTAGCCGGGCATGACTGACTGACTAACCATGGCCAGCTGTAGGTTTTGGCTTTCAGGTGCCTCAGTTTCTGTGTCTGCAAACTGTGGGTATCAGAGCACAAACTGGTTAATTGAGCTGCAGAGTAACTTGAGGAAAGACAACACCCAAATCCATCATTTTCTGTATTTTTTAGACCTTGCATTTTCCATATGGCTGAGAAGATTGGATTACTAATAGGCTCGGACCACATATTCTGTAAGTAAAACATCAGCCACCATCAGGCATGGATGATTTACATGAACTGAATGACCTTTCATATATACGATTCTGTACAACTCAATAAAATCCACACATTTCAACTGGAATTTGCTGTCATTTTAAGTAAGCCCCTATTGGTAGTCTTTAAAATGAGATATATATGAAATATTAGCAACAGGCAATGAAAAGGGCACGCCAATTGAAAACTATTCATGAATTGATCAGGATGAGAAGAGGGAAATAAAGTGATGTCTCAAAGGAACCATTCTGACTGTAACTTAATCCTGAAGTCGAAGAGTAGAAGGAGAAAAGAAAACATCATTCAAGTGCTCAGTATCGAATTAAAGGAGTAGGAAATAGCAGTCGTAGAGTGGAGAAAGGCAAATGCATGGAGAAAAGCCAAGTATTTAACATTTCAGTATAGTGAAGATGACCGTGGCTGCAAATTACCTGAATTTCCCTACAGGGAATCATGTTCTCTTTTAAAGGAAAGAGGCATAATGTAACCAAACTCATTACAATTACACTTCCAAGTAGCATTACTTTCAAGAGTAAATGTATGTTAAAAAGAGACTGCAGGAAGTCTGCCTGTGCTTCATAAAAGTATGATTTGGCAAACAAAACCCATGTCTATGTAACTTAGATCTGACGTACTCTGTAAAGAACAGCTTGCTTCTAATTTTTAACCCCCAGATAAATAATCAGGAAAAGGCCCTTTGTATATTATAATTTCAGATAGCAAGAGCCACTTCAAAGCATCCAGCCAATTACTTACTGTACAGTGTCATCTGTTATTTTCTAAGGAATTCACAAATGGTCCTAAAGAATATGAAATTCAAAAGATTGATCAACAGATATGTACAGTTACGAGTAAGAAGCTATTGCACAGAAGGTCAGCTACAGATAAAGATAGTGCATGG
>RJWM01036887.1:0-10154 GCA_004363535.1 Dasyprocta punctata
AAAAAAAAAAAAAAAAAAAAAAAAAAAAAAAAAAAAAAAAAAAAAAAAAAAAAAAAAAAAAAAAAAAAAAAAAAAAAAAAAAAAAAAAAAAAAAAAAAAAAAAAAAAAAAAAAAAAAAAAAAAAAAGCCAGGGCTGGGAGTTTGGCTCAGCAGCTTAAGCGCCTGTCTGGCAGGTGCGAGGCTGTGAGTTTGATCCCTGGTGCCGCAAAAAAGATAAATAAATAAATAAATAAAATAAAATAAAATAAAATAAAATAAAATGCATCCCTCTAACTCAGGTTTGTTCCTGCATCTCTGCTAGAAGATGAAATAGAGCACACATGTCTTCTCTTTCACACAGAACTGAGATGGTTTTCTTTTTTTCTTTTTTCTTTTTTTTTTTGCGGCACCAGGGATTGAACTCACAACCTTGCGCCTATCAGACAGGCACCTAAGTCACTGAGCCAAACTCCTGGCCCTGGTTTTTTTTTGAGGCAGGGTCGCACTGTGTAGCTCAGGCCGGGCTTGCGCTCACGCTGTAGCCCAAGCCGGCCTCGAACTCACAATGTTCCACCTACCTCAGTATCCGAGTGCTGGGATTAAAGGCGTGTGCCACCACGCCCAGCTTGAGATGGCTTTCTAAAGGTAGCTCACTGAAAGAGTTTCTGAGTTAAAAAAAGCTACTCCAGAGATTTCTTTCAGAAAAAGTCACCAGTGGCAGCATATTTCAGTGACACACTATGGGTAGCAAAACTTGCTTACCTGTATGATACATTCAACCTGCTCAAGAAACCCAATCTGTCACTTAAGGGCAGAACGACAACTATGTTCAAACGGCTTTCAGTGGGGTGTGGTGGCACACACTTTTAATTCAAGCATTTAGAAGGTTGAGGCAGGAGGACTGCTGCAAGTTCAAGGTCAGCCTGGTCTACATAGCAACTTCAAGGTCAGCCTGAACACTGCAAGACCTTGTCTTTAAAAAAAAAAGTGCTTCCAAGACAAACTGGAATTATGGGGCAACAAGTAAACACTGGGACTTCTGACATATTTCAAAATTGGCAGAGATTCTGAAAGAGACTGAGCCAGAACCTTCTTTCTCTCAACTGATGCATGGTCACCAATCTCAGTTTTCCAACATTCTATGCATTACTTCCCAACCATAAAAAACCCTCAAACTGAAAAGGAATGGATCTGCCACCTATTTGTGAATAAGTCAAGTTAATCAACTTTGTTCACACTAGAAAAGTATCAGATGCTTGAGATCATAAATAATACTGGCCTTTAAAATATGTTTCAGGGGGCTGGGGATATAGCTCAGCAGCACAAGTGCCTTCCTGGCAAGTGAAATCATGAATTCAATCCCCCGTACCAAAAAAAAAAAAGTTTCAGAAAACTTAGTCTCTGTATGTTCTGGATTACAGTCAAAGGCAAAATATCCTGAGATTACCACAAAAGTAGTGAAAAGCCGGCTTCCATTTCCAACATCCTATCTTTGTGAAGCAGGTTTTTCTCAGTGACAGCAACCAAAATAAAGATTATGGGGCAGACTGGACAGAAACAACATACTTTGTGTGTCACTGTCTTCCATTACCTTCAGAAAGGAGTATCTAGTTGCAGAAAAATAAGCTCAGGGCTCCCAATAATTCTGTATTATGGTCAGTTATATAACTGTTTCATTATATATTACAATGTAATAATAAAGTACACAATAAATGTAATGCACCTGCATCATCCTCAAATCATCCTCCCTAACTACCCCTAGTCTGTGGAAAAGTTGTCTTCTATGAGACTGGTCCCTGATTACAAAAAGGATGGGGACTGCTGTCCTAGTATAAGCAAATGGGAGCAGCAGAAGACAGACTTTAAGAATAGCTTACAACTAACAAACCAAACTCATGCCAAGTTTCCTATACTCTGGCCAGTCTCTGAAAGAAAAGTCCAGCTCCTTGCACCAGTGTCTGCAGGAAGGTGGCCCCTCGTTCCAGGTGTCTGCCCTCACGGCCTTCTTACTGAAAACATAGGCTGAGCAGAGCAAAAGAAATACATCACTGCCCAAGCAAGTGCACCCCACTAAGAGGTCTTGGAATGGAGGCCAACTCAAGGAGCTCACCCCTAGCTCTGCTGTGCACAGCACTGCCACTTGGGCTAAAATGAGAATCTCTGAGAACTGGCAAAGTAAGCCTTCTAGAATGCAGAATCAGACTCCAGAAAGCCCCTAGAGCCTAGAGGAAATGCTCTCGATTCTAGCCAAGGTCTTTCCTGAAACAGTCAGACAACCTGAACAAAATGCATGCATGGTTTTAACACACAGGGAAGACTGACACATAAGAAATGGTGGAGGGGCCACATGGGGCCCCAGCTCACATGTTGGGTGTTTCCAGCCCACAGAGTGAGGGGCAACTCAGGAAGCGACCAGAAGTCTCCCAGAGCAGAGACTGTGGAGAGCCCAAGAGGATGAAAGAGACCACACAGAACCAAATATGAGAGTGCAGAGTGCAATAGAGATAGAATCCCAAAGACCAGCTATACACAACACCCGATGAATCTTCCCTGAGCTTGATCAGGCCATGGCTAGTCCAGAAAGAACGCCTGGAAAGAATTGGCTGGAGCACACATGGAGGCCAGACCAGCACCTGTTCTCACCAGACAAACAGAAGGAAAATCAGCTCTAAGCTGAACACTGCCTGTGTCCTGCCTTAGAACATGCAAAAGTAAGACCCAAAGGACCAAAGTGTCTCCAAGAGATACAGCTGCATTCCAACATGAAGATCTAGAATACCTACCTGAAAGCAAAATCATCTAGCCCTTAACAAGGTACAATTCACAATGTCTGGCAACAAACAAGGCATGCACAGAAACAAGAAAACATGCTCTATAACAAAAGGGGGAAAAGCCGGGCATGGCGGTGCACGCCTTTAATCCCAGCACTCGGGAGGCTGAGGTAGGAGGAGCATTGTGAGTTCGAAGCTGGCTTGGGCTACAACTGGAGCGCAAGGCTGGCCTGAGCTACATAGTGAGAGTGACCCTGCCTGGAAAAACTAGGGCTGGGAGTTTGGCTCAGTGGTTTAAGCGCCTGCCCTTGCAGGCGCGAGGTTGTGAGTTCAATCCCCGGTGCCAGGAAAAAAAAAAAAAGAACAGAGCCGGGTGTGGTGGCGTACACCTTTAATCCCAGAACTCGGGAGGCTGAGGTAGGTGGAGCATTGTGAGTTCGAGGCCGGCTTGGACTACAACACAAGTGCAAGGCCGGCCTGAGCTACATAGTGCGACCCTACCTCAAAAAAAAAAAACTAGGGCCGGGAGTTTAGCTCAGTGGCTTAAGCACCTGTCTGTCAGGCACGAGGTTGTGAGTTCAATCCCCAGTGCCGAAAAAAAAAAAAAAAAAAAAATTAACAGAAGGGGGACTTCAGGGAAGATGGCAGAGTAGTAGGATGCCTCTCTGAAACACACCGTCTAGAAGTGGGACTACACCATCTTGAGGAAGACAAAAAGGAGGGAGATGGGTTCCTTGGACCCAGGAAGAGCCTGAAGTTTGAATTGAGCCTGAGAGTGAAAAGAAAAAATTCAACTAAGAAGAAGGCAGTAGCTGGTGGAGCCTTCGCCTGGAGCTGGACTCACTGCACAAGGGGAGCTGTTGGAGCCCAGGGGCACACAGTTGTGGTGCTGGCAGCAGCTGGTAACCCCGGGGCCTCTGCGAATCATTCCGGGTGGAGGAGAGCAGCAGGTGCGGAGGACTGCTCGCTGGTGTTGAGTGTGGAGGGCTTGGTCCTCCAGCGGGAGAGCGATTTGCCAGAAGCCATTGTGGACTTGGGCCAGATACGCCTGGGACTAAAACTGCTGCTGGCTTCCCCCAGCGGTTCTTAGCTGGACGCAGACCCGCAGAGACTGCCTGGATGGCTGCAAGCCCGAGGAGGTTGTTCTCAGAGCAGGCCTGCTAAGGTTGTCTAACACTCCATCCACGAACAGTTGCTGACTTGTGGGAATATAGTGCCACAATTTGGGTTGCTGTCACCACAGGCTGTTTACCAGTGAATCTAGACAGAATCCCGGATGTGGACTTTTTTTTTTCTCTTTTTATTGCTTGTTTTGTTTAGTTTACTATTATTATTATTATTATTTTAGTGTGAGTGTGGGTTCTGCCCTCCTTTTGGATGTGGTCTTGTTCTATTTTCTTTTTTGTCTCTTTTGGCTTTCTTTTCCCTGTCTTCTGCAGTGGTTTCCCTAAGTTGGTGGGACCCATCTTTGTCCTCCAACTTACTTACAGTGTCTCTTTTCCCACTTTTCTGTTTTTTCTTAAATTCATTTTGGGTTCTCACTCTTGGGGATAGAATTGATATTTTGTGAACCTAAGTACTATATATGATTGTTTTACATTCTGTTGTACGGTTATAAATTCAGTTTATATGGTTGGGGGTTGTAAATTGGGGTTGGATCAGTCTACTGTTTTGTTGGCTGTGTTTGGTACTGTGAGTGCCACTGCAGCCAGAATTAACTCAACTGAATTGGATAGCTGTTGGCCTTAATGGTCCAGGACTGGAACTGACTGGAGGTCGCAGAGAGAGCTGGGGCGTGGTGCCAAGGAACTAGGGACTGGGCTAGGCAAGCAGCGGTTTCTCATCTCTGACAAACTGAGAAGATGGGATTTTCCAATAGACTCGGGGCCCAGGAACCAGTTACACCTGGAAGATATCTCCGGGAAGTACTCATCACCTGGAAGTCCTTAATACCATCATTAAAGTAACTGACTGCAGGAAACTAACAGGTATCACTTTAGGAATTAAACTAAAAAAGAAAAGAAATTAGAAGACACTTAAACAGGTCGCAACCCCAGACACCCAGTTCACCAAAAGCAAACCCAGAGGGCAATGAGGCTGGAAAATCTGAAAGCCCCCTAACAAGGTTTCTTTGAAGTGGTAACAAAGCAATTGAATGAGACTTTGGAAAAAATGAAATCAGAAATAATCTCTCAAATAACCACAGAGATTACCAAAACACACACCATGCTTAGCGATGTTAGAGCAGATATAGACAAAAAAATAAACGAGCTTACGCAAATTATGCAAGGACAACATAGGAAGCAAATGGATTCCATAAAGCACATTCAAGCAGATATCCAGAACAGAAACTCCACTGAAAGAATTCAAAGCAGATTAAGCCAATGTGAGAGCAGGATCTTAGATACTGAGGATAGGCTCGTAGTTAGTGACCAGGAAAAGAAAGATTCTTTAAAACTAGCAAGGGAACATGAGAAATCAATCCAGCAGTTGCTTGATGAGACAAAGAAAAATAACTTAAGATTAATTGGAGTCAGGAACAAGCAGGAGAGACTACAAATGACATTAAAAACATCCTTGCAGACATCATGTCAGAAAACTTTCCTAGTAGAGAAAAAGAATCTGACATACAAATAAGTGAGGCATATAGAACTCCAATTAGCAATGATAAAAAAAAAATGTACTTCCAGGCATATCATAATCAAGATTCTAGAAATTCAACACAAGAGTAAAATTTTAAAAGCTGTTAGGGAAAAGAAACAAATCACCTATAAAGGAAGACCCATCAGAATTACAGTGGACTTCTAAGCACAAACTCTCAAGTCAAGGAGAGCTTCAAGTGAAGTACTCCAAGTTCTAAAAGAAAACAACTTTCAAACCAGATTGATACATCCTGCAAAACTACCTTACAAAATAGAGGGAGAAACAAAATACTTCCATGATAAGGAACAGTTGCGGAAATTCACAACCACTAAACCAGCACTCTAAAATGTTTTGAAGGATATTTTAGAAAGGGAGTATTACAGCTCCATAAACCCCAATAGAAGTAATCCACCAGGAAAATAGAAAACAACATGATAAGGATAAGTCAATACGCATCAGTTCTAACCATCAATGTTAATGGTCTTAATTCACCAGTCGAAAAACATAGACTGGCAGAATGGATCAAGAAGCAAAATCCTACAATATGCTGTATACAAGAAACACGTTTAACTCAAAAAGATACCCATAGACTAAAAGTTAAAGGATGGAAAACAATACTCCATGCAATAGGAATTCAGAAAAAAGCAGGGGTAGCTATTCTATTTGCAGATAAAGTTAATTTTAAGCCAAGACTGATTAAGAGACAAAGAAGGTCACTATATATTGGTAAAGGGAACAATCCAAGAGGAAGAGATAACAATCATAAATATATATGCAACAAATACTAGTGCACCCAGTTATATAAAACAATTATTAATGAACATGAAAAATCAAATAAGCCTTAATACAATTGTATTGGGAGACCTTAATACCCCGCTGTCACAAAAGGACAGGTCAACTAGACAAAAAAATCAACAATATTAGAATTAAATGCTGGGCGTGGTGGCGCACGCCTTTAATCCCAGCACTCGGGAGGCTGAGGTAGGTGGAGCATTGTGAGTTCGAGGCCGGCTTGGGCTACAACGCGAGTGCAAGGCCGGCCTGAGCTACATAGTGCGACCCTGCCTCAAAAAAACCAGGGCCGGGAGTTTGGCTCAGTGCCTTAAGCGCCTGCCCTGGCAGGCGCGAGGTTGTGAGTTCAATCCCCGGTGCCGCAAAAAAAAAAAAAAAAAAAAAAGAATTAAATCAAACCTTTGAGTAAATGGACTTAGTAGATGTTTATAGACTCTTCCACCCTACAACAGCAGAATACACTTTTTCAGCTGCACATGGGACATTCTCCAAAACAGACCATATACTGGTTCATAGAACATGTCTGAGTAAATATAAAGGAATTGAAATTATCCTATGCATTCTTATCCTATGCATACTAACAGACCATAGTGCAATGAAACTGGAAATCCATGTCAAAGGAAGCCACAAGAACTTCATTAACACATGGAAATTAAATAGCACACTTCTGAACAATCATTGGGTCACAGATGAAATTAAAGAAGAAATTAGATAGTTTCTACAGCTGAATGACAAGGACAATACAACATACCGGAACTTGTGGGACACAATGAAAGCAGTCTTAAGAGGGAAATTGCTATTGTAGGGGGTGTTGTTTCCTTGGTTTCTCTCTCAGTGAGATTGTTATTCATGTACGGGAATGCTGTTGATTTTTGAGCGCTGATTTTGTGGCCAGCTGCATTGACAGGTCTGCCTATTGAATCTGGGGGTCTCTTGGTGGAGTTTTTGGGATCTTCTAGATAGAGTATCATGTCATCTGAAACAAAAACTATGTATATAAAAAATTAGTTGTGACAGTCAAGAGAAAAAAGAATCGAGTGAAATGTAATTTTCTCAGTGTCACCTTCAGATTTTACTTTTAATGTGAAATGTTTATTTGAAAACAATTGTGTTAATAATTTGTTAGATAATATTTCATGTCTATATTTTTTATCTTAAATAATTTTCGGGAATATCCAATATGCTGATGATTGTTGCTGTTTTGTTGACTGGTGTGAAATTGTTATGTTTTGATTTCTTATTTTCCTGTTGTTTAAAATAAAAAAAAATTAAATCAAATTAAAAACAATGAACAGAAGCTAGGAATGGGGGTTCATACCTGTAACCTCAACTAGTTACTTGGGACTCTGAAGCAGGGGGATCACAAGTTTGAGACCAGCCTGGGCAACTTAGTAAGATCCTGTCTTAAAAATATTTTGAGCCAGGCATGCAACCCCAGCGCTTGAGAGGCGGAGGCAGGAGGATCGTTACGAGTTTGAGACCAGCCTGAGTTACAAAGTGAGCTCAAGGCCAGCCTGAACTGCATACTAAGACCCTGTCTCAAAAAGACAAATAAATAAAATAAAATAAAATAAATATTTTAAAAAGGGCTGGAATGGTAGCCCACTGCAAAGGCTCTAGGTTCAGTGCCCAAAGAAACAAAGGCTGAGGACAGAGCCCTTTGAAACAAGATAAGTACATAAAAATCAACACAGGGCCGGGATTTAGCTCAGTGGTGCAGCGCCTGCCTGGCAAGCACAAGGCCCTGAGTTTGATTCCCGGTACCAGAAAAAAAAATCAACAACATGGAAATAAAAGTGATAGAATGCTTACCTAGCATGTGCAAGACTCTGGGATCAATCCTCAACATTGTAAAAAAAAAGGGGAAAATAGTTACAACTATTTCTTTTTTTTTTCTCTGATGGTACTAGAGATTGAACCCAAGGCCTTTGTACTTAAAAGATGACACTATTTCTCAAACTCTGTAAATTTGATGCACTATCAAAACTCCAGTTGGCTTTTTTTGCGGAAATCAACAAGCTGATTCTAAAATTCATATGGAAACATAATGAAATGAGCATAGTCAAAATAATCTCTTTTTTTTGGTTCCGGCGATCGAACTCACGACCTTGCGCTTGCCAGGCAGGTGCTGCGCCACTGAGCTATAGCCCCCGCCCAGACAAACGAATCTTGAAAGAACAAAGCAGGACTCACACTTCCCAATTTCAAACCTCAGTTACAGGGGGCCTGCGCAAGCGGCATGGACCCCAGGAGGAAAAAGAAATGGGCTTCTCAGGAGCTCGCCCAGCCGGGCCTGAGCACCTCCAACCAGGACACAAGACAGACAGCCCTCCAGGGGCCTGTGCGAGCCGCGTGGACCCCAGGAAGAGAAACATGTGCCGCCCCCTCCCGCCCCGTTCGCCTACAAAGCCCCCCACCCCCACTCCAGCCCACCCCCGTAAAGCAACCTGCTCGTTCAGAAGTCTGGCTACATTGATAGCAACTAAGGTACATAAAACAACCAAATGCTAGTATTGTTTTGTTCATTTTGTAGGCCTGGGGCTGGCAACCTGAGCATCTCTTTGGAAGATGACGGTACGCAATGTAGCAAAAACGGGGGACTCTCTTATGTCTTGTCTTCGAGGCCCATTATTGTTCTCCTTGTTTTGCTTTATTCTGATTAATTTTTTGTTTTGGCCTTATTTTATACTTTGTTTTTATTGGTTTTATTGTGTTTTTTTTGTTTTGTTTTGTTTCATTTTGATTTTACTATACCTGTTGGAAAGGTCAACTATTCTGAAAATAACAAGATATACTATAGTAGCTATTGTTTTCATAGTATCTTTCTTAGAAGTTCTATATCAGTTCTACTGCTTTTTTTTTTTTTTTTTTCGGCACTGGGATTGAATTCACAACCTCGTGTCTGTCAGACAGGCGTTTAAGTCACTGAGCCAAACTCCCGGCCCTGGTTTTTTTTTTTTTTTTTTTTTTTTGAGGCAGGGTCTCACTGTGTAGCTCAGGCCGGCCTTGCGCTCGCTTTATAGCCCAAGCCGCCCTCGAACTCACAATGTTCCACCTACCTCAGCCTCCAGAGTGCTGGGATTAAAGGCGTGTGCCACCACACCCAGCTTCTACTGCTTTGTTTTGATTGACTTCGTTCTGTTATGTTTTGTTGGATTTTACTATCTTTAAAATAAAAAAAATAAAAAATAAATAAAAAACCTCAGTTACAGCAGTTAGAACAGTCTGCAGCTACATTAAAACAATACAGGGACAAATGGAACAGTATCAGGAGTCCGGAAGTCAACCCTCACATTTATGATCAACTGATCAAGAATACCAGGATCAGCCAGGCGTGGTGGTGCCCCTTTAATCCCAGCACTTGGGAGGCTGAGGTAGGAGGAGCACTGTGAGTTTGAGGCCAGCTTGGGTTACAACGTGAGCACAAGGCTTGCCTGAGCTACATAGTGCGACCCTGTCTCAAAAAGCTAGGGCTGGAAGTTTGGCTCAGCGGTTTAAGCGCCTGCCTGGCAGACGCGAGGTTGTCAGTTCAATCCCCAGTACCACCAAAAAAAAAAAAAAAAAAAAAAAGAAGGAGAATACCAAGATCATTCAGCAGAGCAAGAATAGTCAGGAGAGCAATGACAACTGGATGTATGCATGCCAAAAACTAAGGATGAACCCTGACCTCATACCATATACGAGAACATATGCCTAGATGGTGGCATACACTGAGGCAGAAGGACTGCAAGTTCTTTGAATTGCTATGGAAAACAGTACCACCATAGACTTTTACCCCGGCAAAAATACTTTTCAAAAGCAAAGGTAAGCCGGGCGTGGTGGCGCACTCCTTTAATCCCAGCACTCGGGAGGCTGAGGTAGGCGGAGCATTGTGAGTTCGAGGCCGGCTTGGGCTACAACGCGGCGCAAGGCCGACCTGAGCTACATAGTGCGACCCTGCCTCAAAAAACCAGGGCCGGGAGTTTGGCT
>RJWM01036888.1:0-17773 GCA_004363535.1 Dasyprocta punctata
TTCATTGTTTGAAGTATTTTCATGGTATAATATATTTTTTCTCCACAACTTACCAGTATTTTTTGGGAAAAAAAGGTTACTCACGTAAGATTAAGTCTGTTTAAGTCTTGTTTTCTAAAGAATTCGGGACTTTTAACTGTAGAATTCTTAGATTCGAGGCAACTGTTCTGATACCAAAGTGTGGGTTGCTTCAAGTTTGAGCCTTAGTTGGACGTGATGGCACATGCTTGTAATTCTTCTGTGAGACTGAGGCTGGAGGGTTACAAATTCAAGCCCAGCGCCGGCAACTTGGCAGGACCCTGTCTAAAATGGAGAAAGGGGTGAAGATGAAGTTCAGCACAAAAGCCCTGAGTTGAATCGCCAATACTAGGGGAAGAAAAGATTTGAGCCTGATGTGACTCAGTTAGTACAATATGTATGTATACCAGAGCTTTCTGAAAGTACCTCATAGAACTAACTTTTCACAGCCATCTTTTTTTTATTAAAAGACTTCTTATGAATTGACTTTGTTATTATTAGCAGTTATTTTAAAGAATGTCTTGCTGGGTGTGGTGGCACACAACTTTAATCCCAGCATTTAGCATGCATTTAGGAGAGTTGTTGGAGTTGGAGACCAGTCTGGGCTGCATAGTGAGTTTAAGGCCAGCCTGGCCATGTAGCAAGACCCTGTCTCAAAAAACAAAAGCCTTGTAATCTTTGTTGGGGAGGTATCGGAACTTGAACTCAGAACCTCATACTTGCCAAGCAGACGCTGCACAGCTGAGTTGTATCCTCAGCCGCCCTCCCACTCCCCCACCCTTGTGCTGCATCGCTGGCCCCTCCTAATCTTGCTTTATGAAAGTTTTTGATTTGTTTTTTTTTTGTTGTTGTTGTGTTGGGAATCAACCCCAGGTTCTTATGTATACTACACACCAGACAAGTATTCTACCCCTGAAGTACATACAAAAATCCCTGTTTCAAATTTTTATTTATTAAAGACATAGAGGGTCTGGGTACAGTGATGCATGCTTGTAATCCCAGCACTCAGGAAGCTGAGGGAAGAGGATCAATTTAAATTTGAGGTTAGCCTGGTCTACATAGTGAGTTCAAGCCCAGTCTGAAGTACATACCAAGACCCTGTCTCAAAATAAGATAAATAGGATTCTAGTATATATGACCAAATAATACCTTTTTGGTAACCCAGAATTAATTGAAAAGTTATCAGTTCACACAACTTTATGTAATTTTAGCCATTTTAATGAAACATACCTGGGAAACACTCTTGCCTTCAATAATAATTCAAAGCTAGATGAACTTTTGTTGATGTCGTAGGCCATTACTTAAACAACTAGTTTTTTAGTACCGTAGTACTTTCTGGGATTACCAAGATGTTTATTAATGCTGTTCACCACAATCTTAAAAGGCATACATACTTTGGCAGCTTTTACCTTTTTAATTTTGGAAATATATATAGTTTTTTGTTTTTGTTTTGTAGTGCTGGGGAATCAAACCTAGGCACATGCTAGCTAGCAAGCACTTGACTGCTGAGCTACATCCTGCGGGCTGTATTATTTTATTTTGAGATACAGTCTTGCTATAAATTCCCCAGCCTGGCTTTGAATTCGTGGTCCTCCTGTCTTAACCTCTCAAGTAGCTGAGACTACAGGAATGTGGCACCACACCTGGCAAAATTTATATGACTTTCTTTAGTAAATACTGCTATTGCTCAGATTATTTCAGAAACTTGTTTTAATACGGACCTCAGAGTTTATTCCATGTTCTTTCAACTGCTCGATCGAAATGATCATATAAACAAAAGCAGTGTCAGAGATGATATATTCTGTAACTGTGAATCTGTCAGGCTTCTGTCATAGGTCTTAAACTGGCTACTACAATATCTTAAGTTACAAAGAAAATAATAATTTTGGGTTTCTTAAATTCCAATATGTTTAAGGTAAATAATTTATACGTTTAAAAGTCTTTATGGGAAAGTAAGTCTTGAATTGTCCAGGATTAGTTTAAATTTTAAGGATTATCAGAAGAGGTCAATAGCAAACTGAGATGAAAATGTTTAGCTTCATCCTAGCTTCACTTTGCAACTTCCATGTTGTTCTGTCTCATTTACCATCAGGAGTTAAATGAAGTATTAAGAAATGAAGTATTAAAAAATACAGTAAATAGATAAGCATAAGGTTTTGATGCCATTACTACTTCTTTTTAGATAGGTAATTTAGAATGGACTATTTTAATCGTAATGTCTATACCCTTTAAGTTACTTTTTCATCAGGTTTGTACAACCTCGTTAAAAATGCCTCCAGATAATGAGTTGCTTCTAATCTAATCAAATTGCTTTGGACTAGTATAACCATACAGCAACTTGTAAGCAAAGTTGTGTTTATTTTATGTACTCTTATTTATCTAGTACTGGGTATGAACACTTAAATTTATGTGGAGGTGATAATTGGACTTTGTTTACAGAAAGCCACAAAGAAAACTGATAAACCAAGAATAGAAGATAAAGATGACCTGGATGTAACAGAGCTGTCTAATGAAGACCTTCTGGATCAACTTGTGAGATATGGAGTGAATCCTGGTCCTATTGTGGGTACGTTGATAAAATTTCAAATATCTTATGTATGAAGCAAGTCCCCAGGTTGTTTTTGCCTCTTGCATAGTGGTTACAATTTGGCTTCTAAGGACCATTAACCACTTATATGATGTAGACGCTAGTTTTGGATTTTGTATTTTGGGTTTTTTTGGTTTTTGGTTTTTGGTTGTTGTTGTTGTTGTTTTTGGTAGACTCTAGTTTTGACTCTAAATGATGGAAATAAAATTACAGAATTTTTTTTTCCTTAAAATTACTTGTTATTGAGATTGTTTTATAAGTTGCTCATATCACATACTACCTGATAGGGCCATATGGGTCTTATGGCAGTTATGGAAAAATCTAAATTAACATAACTGGCCAGTTCATCTGAATTATAGTAATTGTTAGGAGTAGACTGATTATATAAGTCAAGTTACTAATTTTTCAGCATGGTATTCTTTTCCAGTTATCATTAAAGGAATCTTATGGTAAGTTATGTCTTGATCGGATTTCAAGAACGATACTCTAAAGAATAAACTGAGAAGAGAGAACTTAGAGCCAGATACCAAATTTCCATCGTGGATTATTTTTAAGTGATGATGATTTGCAAGGCTGATGCTGCCTTGGTGTTTGAGGGGTTTTGGCAATAACTTCAAGATGAGAAAAAATCTATTTTCGTCTTCCAAGTTGTAAAATTTTGAACACTGAAGATTTGGCGGTTTGGGGATATAGTGACATATAAGAATTTAAATTGATAAATTCATGAGTATGATTACCAATAGACATTTGACACCTTTATTAAATTTTGCATTTAAAATTCTAAAAGACATTGAAACATACACTGTATTATATGTATATGAGCTGTTCATCTTAAGACTGCTTATGTAACATTTCTGGATATGTGTTTAAAAAGATATCCGTCCTCATTTTACTTACGTTGCAGAACTTAAGATACACAGCCTGTGTAAAATAAAATAAAAACTATTTGAGTGTGACTTATAAAACTTTTCCTCATAACTGGCTACTTATAGGCATATTAGTGTCTTAGTATTGTGGGGTGTGATCATCTTTTTTCAGAGAGTACAACCTGTCATAAAAAAGATTTTTATGCATTAACAAATATTTTTATGTTATTATTAAAAAAATACAAAATTTAGGACTTGCAGAAAAAATAGTCACGTATGGTTCTTTAGGTAATCTCCGGTTAATACCTCCTGTGTATTCCATTTTGTTAAAAGAAGCACTGTGGGGTTTCGGATGTAGTTTATAGTGTTAGAGCACCTGTCTAGCATGTGCAAGGTCCTGGGTTTGACCCCCAGCACCCAATAAATAAGCAAATTAAATAAAAGACATATTGTAATTTTGTACTAAAGTCCCAGGAAAATACCTGTTTTAGAAAAGAGTATGTTACATGTTATTTTTAAGCATTTAAGTTTAGAGTGGAAAAGAAAGGGTAAACTATGATGTTTGTGTGTGTATGTTACTAGAGATTGAAGCTAGGGCCTCATCACTGAACTGTGTCTCCAACTCTTTATTTTTTGAGACAGCTTGTTACTAAATTACCCAGGCTGACCTCAAATTTGGGATTTTCCTGCCTCAGCCTCCTGAACTACTAGCATTACTAATAGGCATGCACCACCACACCTGGCTGTGATGCTTCTTAAGATAGTTTCTGACCTGGATCTTAAATAAGACAGTGCAAGTGCTAAAGCAAGTTTTGCCTTAATACAGGAACAACCAGGAAACTTTATGAGAAAAAGCTGTTGAAACTGAGAGAACAAGGAACAGAATCAAGATCTTCTACTCCTTTACCAACAATTTCTTCTTCAGAAAATACAAGACAGAATGGAAGTAATGACTCAGACAGATACAGTGACAACGAAGAAGGTAAAATTTAAAACAATGTTACTCAAATAATATGTATTTTTTCAGACTCACAAATTGCAAACTATTGACAAGATACATGTTATTTTTGTTCATGTCACTTGAGTGATCTTCCAAGTTTGCTTTTATTTACTGATCTATACATGGTATTATTTTGTACTTTTTTAAAAAATCTATATAAATACTGTGCTGATAATTGTTTTTAGTCCATGATATATTTTCAGATCTAATCATATTGTTATATATGTATTTCTTTATTCCTTGTAATTGATACATAGTGATAGTATTTGAATATGCTATATTTTCTCTGTTGATAGTCATTTGAATTGTTTACAGTTTTTCCTTATAATCTGCTTTCATAACTTTAAAGCAGATATTTTGACCATAATTTTATGTACTATTTTAAGAAAATTAGACCATGATATTTATTTTTTAAGACTAATACATGAAGTAACTGTCCTCTTAAACTTAATATAAATGTAATCTGATACTTATAAGCTTTTCATTTATATATGATTTAGTAATTTTGTGATTAATTTGACCCAAATTGCTTATACCTCCTTAAGCAACTTCTAAATTGGTTGTTCAGGACATGAAATACAGTTTTTTTCTTCAACAGCACTATTTTAGCAAGGAGGCAAAGAATAAAGTTAGCTCAAACACAAGTAATACTTAAACTTCCTGCCTCTTTTGCCTCTACAGGAAAGAAGAAAGAACACAAGAAAGTGAAGTCCACTAGGGATTTTGTTGCTTTTTCTGAACTTCCAACTACTCCCTCTGGTGGATTTTTTCAGGGTATTTCTTTTCCTGAAATTTCCACTCGTCCTCCTTTGGGCAGGACTGAACTACAGGCAGCTAAGAAAGTACATACTTCTAAGGGAGACCCACCTAGGGAGCCTCTTAAGACCACACCCTTGCCTGGCAAGGGACAGATGCAGAAATTAGCCCGTGGAGGGGATTTGTTTACTTCCTCCAAGTCTAGCCATGATAGCTGTTTAGAGAGAAGTCCTTCGTCATCTTCTCAGCATGAACTCACTGCCATGGTCTCTACTGCAGCTTCTCCTTCAGTGATTAAAGAAACCACTACTACTTACTGTAAAGACATAGTGGAAAATATTTACCATGGAGGAAAAAGTGGAACTCAGCCATTCTGTACTGAAAAGGCCAATATTTCAGATCAGTCAGTTCTATCCAGCGAAAGGGAAGTACTAGAGGAGTGTAGGAGATCTCAAGTACTTTCTCCACCACTTGCTCAGGCAATCAGAGATTATGTCAATTCTCTATTAGTCCAGGGTGGCACAAGCAGTTTGCCTGGGACTTCTAACTCTATACCCACACTGGATATAGAAAAAATATGTAAGAGAATTGATCCATCTAAATTTCAAGAAACTGAATTTCTGTCTCCTCCACACAAACTCCCTAGATTCAGTGAGAAGACAGTAGAGGAAAAGGATCCCGGTTCCTTTGTGGCATCTCAGAGTAGTCCTGGATCTGCACAGATGTCTGCTTCTGCCAAAACTGTTGTCTCTCATTCACTTACTACCTTAGGTATAGAAATGCCCAAGCAGTTGCAGCATGATAAAACAGATGCCTCAGAACTGTCTTTTCCTTTGCATGAATCTATTTTAAAAGTAATTGAAGAGGAGTGGCAGCAAATTGACAGAGAGCTACCTTCATTGGCATGCAAGTATCCAGTTTCTTCCAGAGAGGCAACACGAATATTATCAGTTCCAAAAGTAGATGATGAAATCCTGGGGTTTATTTCTGAGGCTACCCCACCAGCAGGTATTCAGCCAGCCTCTGCCGAGTCCTGTGATAAACATTTGGACTTAGCACTCTGCAGAACATACGAAGCTGCAGCATCAGCATTGCAGACTGCAACCCATACCGCCTTTGTAGCTAAGGCTATGCAGGCAGACATCAGTCAGGCTGCACAAATACTTAGCTCAGGTCCTAGTCATATACCCCAGGCGCTTGAGATTCTGAGCAAAACGTATGATGCAGCTTCGTTTCTTTGTGAAGCTGCGTTTGATGAAGTGAAGATGGCTGCCTGTACCATGGCATCTTCCAGTATTGGCCGCCGGCATCTCTGGTTGAAGGATTGCACACTTAGTCCAGCTTCTAAGAATAAGCTGACTGTTGCTCCCTTCAAAGGTGGCACTTTATTCGGAGGAGAAGTACACAAAATAATTAAAAAGCGTGGAAATAAACACTAATATGGTTGAGAACAAAGATATCTGTCTTATTTTTGATATGGAAAACTTAAAGAGTTTTATAGGTGTCTCACGTACCTTTAAGGTTATTTTGGTCTCCAGATTGGGCTGATTTCTTTGGGGGAGTGATACTGGGAATTGAACTCAGGACTTTGTGCTTGCCATGCAGGCACTTTGCTGCTGAGCTAAATCCCCGGCCCATGGGCTGATTTCTAAATGTTAAACTTCTATTCACTATGCATAAAAATAATTCCCTATGTAGGATTGCTCTATTTTTTGTTTCTTTTTTGATAGATTGGTACATACGTAAGCTCTATAGATCACATATTTATCTTGCTATTTTCTTTTGCTTACACTTTTATAACACTCCAAAACTAAGAATATTCCAATAACTAAAATATAAGTAGAGTCTTCACTTTTTATAGTATCATACACATGTTCTGCTACACGTAGGATAGAAATAAACACTATTACGTATTCAAAATAATGATTTTTTTTTTCCTTGGTACTCATGTCTTAAGTATCTTCACTTTCTGGAACTTCTCCACACTTTGCTCTTACCTTCTTGCTTTTGTTTGTTGCTTACTTGTGTGTGTAACATTGTGATATCCTAGATCAAAGAAAACTGCTAGTCCACAAACTGTTACTGATCCATAGTCATGCACAAGAAGCCAATCTGTGTGGCCAGGGGAGTAGCTCAGTGGTTAAGAGCATATGCTTGGCCCAGGTTCAGTCTCCGGCACCGCCCCCCCACCCCTCCTTTGTAATAAAATAGAGGAATTTAAACCTGGAGGCACTTTTTAGGCCAGTGCCAGGGTTTATTATTGTAGTGAACTTTTACTGGTTTACATTTGGGTGTAGATACGTGTTCTCTTCAGGGCCAGGTAGTTAACAATTTGCAGACCACACCAGTCCATGGACCACGCTCTGAGGAGCACTGCTCTGGGTGACAGATTCTCAGTGAATGCCCACTTGCTGTTCTGTTGTTAGGTGAGCTAGACACTGAAAAGGTGGGGCCTCTTTTTTCCTCTTTTTTTTTTTTCAAGGTATGTTATATTTCATGGGAATTTAGACCACCAATCTAGATGCTAAGAGCAAATTTTAATTGTTTTTTGTTTTCAAGCCTTAAGAAATCATGCCATATCTGAGTGTCTGTGTTTGTATAAATGTATTATCCTGTTTTCATTTCTATGATTGTAAGGTAAGAGAGTCTGTAGTAGAGGCATTGTGGAAAATAGTCCTAAGCATAAGAAAATATGGTCTCTTGAATATTTCTCTAGCCATTACCATTGATTACACCTTTCATCTCTGCAGCTTTCTGGAAATAATTTTATATGTTATTTGTCTTCTGCAATGTACATGTGTACATTTACTTACTAAGTGCTATGTGATTTTTAAAAATGTATTCCTGTAGAATGCTTCTACAAATTCAATAAAGTTGTTAAATTTGAACAGTTTTGTGTGGTCTCCCGAAACATGTTGTATGTGTGCTTTATTCTTGGAGTTGCAAAAGGCTGAATATTTGTAGATGAACATTCCTTTTCCATTTCATCATTGAAACTCACTTGACATTCCAGTGTTATAACTAAAAATGTTCTAATTACTTTTGAGTAGTTTTTCTTCTATTTGAGGACGGGTTTTTTTGGTACCAGGGATTGAACTCACAACCTTGCACTTGCCAGGCAGGTGCTTGTGCCACTGGGCTATATCCCCAGACAAGGACTGTGTTTTTATTGACTGTTGGAATCTAACTTCCTAAAAGGAATTATTTTCAACCAGATAGCTACTTTGTCTAATCAGTTTCTCCTTGGCTAATACATTTTTTTACTTCATGCTTTGTTAGATTCTGAATTAAAGCACAAAGTAGATTTTTACAATGCTAGGGGTTGTCCCAAACATAGATAAATTGATAGATGTGTTGGGAGATGGGGGTAGAGTTGGTAGCTTAGTATTAAATAAAAATTCAACTGAACAACTGTTTGAACCAACTTAGTAAAAATTATTTTGGGGGATAGGGACTGCAAGTAGATTCTTTGCTGACTAGTATCAGACTGAAAACTTGGGAGGCACATAGCTATTTTTAGCACAAATACCTATTTTTAGCACACTTACCTTGAGTTCATACAAAGCTCAAGGTTTGTTTAGGAATTGATTCCATTCTTGGGCTTTTGAGTGCATGTGAAAAAATAATCTAACTTAAATTTTTGGCAGTAGATCTGTAAGTAATAACTGTCATACTAATTTTGCTACACTGTGATAAGTGGCCACCACAGTGAGAATGTTAAAAATTTTATCAGCATTTTTAAAAATCCAGATCTTTAAATGGTAACAAAATCAAGTAGAAACATGAAATGTTGAGGTGAATAAAAAATACATATCTTTCTGTTGCTGGGTTAATAACTATCATAGTGATAAGCTGAGTAGTACAGTAAAGTACTGGCTTATCTTCAAAGAAATGCTATTTTATTATGAGGACGAGAAGTGACCTGTGATTGATTGTACTTTTCTGTGAACATTTCTTGCCTCAGTGGAACTATCCAGGTTTTATAGCTACATCAAAGAAGAGACTTCATTTACATTTATATTTTGGTGAAGATTGAATCCTAGGGTCTCACATACGTTAAGCATACGCTGTACTAGAGACTTTCCTATTGAATTTGTGTATTGCATTTGTTTATTGTTAGTAGAGGTTTGATACCAGACAGGCTTTTTCATTCCTAAAATTCTCTAGATTTTTCCCTTCCACATGCTAAATTTTAATAGAGTAACCTTTACTGTATAGTACTGATGTACAACATGGACAAAAACAATGGTAACTGTCTTGGTATCCTTCCCCACATTGAAACCGTCTTAGGGAAAAGTTGTCTTGAGAGTGCTGAATTCACTTGTATGTTAAAAGTGGTTAGTTTGGGAAAAAGGAAAGGAGAGTGAGAAGTTGCAGTCAAATAAAGAGCAGGAAGATGAAAGGGTTGAAATCAGTATTTTTAAGACAAGTTGTTAAATAATTGTGGTCTATTGAGGTTCTTATCAATAGATACACGTACTTTTTTGTGTTTGTGTGCCTGAAATCAAGGTTCCAACGTAATATATGGAAAATACAGTTTCTGTGTTCCAGACAGTAATGGCTTTTCCAATGTTATTTCCAGACTCTAAAATAGAGCTCAAGCTTGAGAAGAGAGAACCACTAAAGGGCAGAGCAAAGACTCCAGTAACACTCAAGCAACGAAGAATTGAGCACAATCAGGTATTTAGTTTCATGGTCACTGTGTACAGGTGTAAGTAACCTCATAACACTCGTCTGGCTTGTCTTGTACCTTTTGGTTAATAGGTGACATCTAGATTCTAGCATACTTAATAAACAATTTCATTGTTAAATGGCAAAAAAATCTCAGCATTATGGGTTTGTGTCAGTGGGGCAGCCTGTACTTAGACCAAAAGCAAGCAAGTACTTGGTGAACAACTCACTTGGGTTTTAGTCCATACCGAACATGATTTAGCAATCATACTATGCTGATTGATTGGTTGGTTGTGGGGGTGGTGATGGAACCCAGGACCCCGTGCGTGATGAACAAGTGTTCTACCACTATTCTGCTTTTTTTTTTTGTAACAAAAATCAAACTCAGAAAGATGCTCATGCTGCTGAGCTACATCCCAGCCCACCATTCCGCTTTTTGAGAGAAATGTGTCTGTTTGTTTAACTTTTTTTTTTCTTCTTTCGGTACTGGGTATTGAACTCAGGACCTTGCGCTTGCCAGGCAGGTGCTGTGCCACTGAGCTATATTGCTGGACTTTGAGAGACATATTTTAAAAGGTAGATTTGCCTAAGCACTTTTGAGACAACTTTTTTTAAAGGCAGGAGAGTAATTTTATATTTGTTTCTTTGTCTATACATTTTTAACTGCTTTTGCTTTTGCCTGTCTTGTTTTTGTGACTTTTCTCTAAACTGAAGTTAATCTGGTCCTAAGACTACTTCGTGTGGTTTTTTGTTTGTTTGTTTGTTTTTTCTTTTACTCTAAATGGAAGTTTGCTTGGATGTGTATGTAAGAGGTAAGATCAAGTTTTTCAGAAGGAAAATGTAAGAGATTAAACATATGGATAAAATGAACAAGTGGACTGAAAACTGAGTATTGGCTCTAATTGAGCATTGGTTTGACTGACAGAACAAGGCTGCTATCTCTAGAGATTTTTCCTTACCCTAGTTATGTATCTTTTCCAAGTTCTGTTTGTCAATTTAAAATTCTGTATCCTCAGAAGAAATGTTCTTGATTTCTTAAGCAATGTCCTTGTCTTCATGTGACAAATTAAATTTTAGAACTACTTACAGGAAGTGAGCTTGAAACTAGGTGAACTGGTGCACACCTGCGCTCCCAGCTGTTCAGGAGGATTGCAAGTTTGTGAGCAGCTCGGGCAAGTTTGTGAGAGACTGTCTCAAAATAAAAAGAGCTAGGGTTATAGCTAAGTGGCAGAACACTTGCCCAGCATGTACCAGGCCCGAGGTCCAATTGCCAGTACCACAAAAAAGAAAAGACTAGAAGTTGGTAACTGGAGAATTTATAAAGTATTGAATGAAGATTTTGTTTAACATACTAGAACTAAATACCAGAATAAAAATTTTAGCTGTTTATCTACAATTGCCAGGAAAGAACTGTTGAAGCATGCCAAAAAGTAAGGAAATAAACAGCAAGAAAAACTTGAAAAACCTTGTAAGGATACGGAGATAGACAAACACGGGGGGAATTTTGTTCCAAAATATGAAGGCAAGATAGTAGAAGTGTGTGACTGATGAGATACTAGGCTAGGGGTGGTACTGAAGATGGCTTAATGGGTAATTGTTTGAGTTGGGGAATATAGACTGAGGAGTGGGAAAAGAGGCAAAGGAGGTGACAGGCGTAAGACATTCGCCTTAGAACAGAAAATTTTAAATATGGAACAGTATAAGGGAGAGTTACAGATGTTTGCCACTTGCCATTGTTTTACCAAGTGATTTTCAACTTCACACCTTCCCGCTTAACAGTTTTTCTATGTCTAATCCATGTTCAAGTTTCTCCAGTCATGGGAACATCTCATTTATGATTAGATTACATTGCTCAAGTTAGGATCTAAACAAGATCCACAGATATTTTATTTTTGATTATTACTATAAGTGTGTAACTAAATTTTGTTTCTCTCCATTTATTTTACTCTTCTATCTATACTTTGGATGTCCTGTAGACTGAGAGTTAAACCAATAGCAAGGCAATATGATAGTCTGTGATAAAAATGGTTTACGTCTGTGCTGTCTGTTACAGTAGCCTCTGGCTGTTATACTTGGAATGTATCTAGAGTGTCAAAGAAGCAGGTTTTTAATTAATTTGAAGACCTACATACAGCTAGTGGCTACCATATCGGACAGCACAGATATAGTGGATTGGTTAAAGTTAGGCTTCTTTTACAAAAGTGGTTCAAATTATCTTGTGGCCTTCCTATCGGTCATTTCAGTAGGTACATAGATGTCCTTTTGCTAATGCTAAAATTAATCATAGGTTCAATTTTGAAACATAGACTCATCTGATACAAAGTTTTACACTACCTTTGTGTGATGATTTTAACAGCTGTTGATCATTGCCTAAATCCAGTATTTTATGTATTTATAATTAGTTGTCATCATTATACTTGTTCATTTTTGTGGTGCTAGGGATTGAAGTGAGAACCTTGCGCGTGCTAGACAAGTATCACTGAGCAGTACCCCCAGACAAAAGGTGACCCCCAATTTTTGGTGGGGAAGGGATTACTCTTTTTCATGTTCACAGTGTGCCACCCATTTATCCTGTGTGAATTACTAAGGTCCTATATACTTTTCTTCCATTCTCTTCTCTCCTGCCCTATTGTCCCCCATTTGTCTTTAGTGGTTTCTTGCTAGGTATTCATTTCTGTTGGGTTATCATTGCTTTTAGGCCTTTTCAGTAAGTAAAGTTAGGACAGTAGGAGCTAAAAGAGTCAGGAATACATAGTGATATTTTAAATTTACCAATACAGACTTAATTCGGGGGTATTATATGTATCACTTATGCTGAGTATCTTGTTCTTCAAGTGATACTGTTTCTTATGTAAGTATCACATACAAAATAATGCAGCATTACTGTTAACCAAAAAACTGTAAAGCGCAATTTGAGGGGTTTTTTTTGGCGGGGGGCGGGGGTTGATGCTGGGGATTGAATCCAGCTGAGCTATATCCACAGGTTCATCCTCCCGGCATTCTGAGATTACAGCTTGTGCCACCAACTCTGGCTGCTACCCACCCTCTTTCAGGTTATAAAGTTAAAATATTGTGCTTAAAGTCACTGGAGAGAATCTTTTTCTTCATGTCATAAGGCTGCACCTTTATGTAGGTTTTATTTTGTTGTTGTTTTCTAAAAGAATTGTACTTTTGGGTCAGGGATTTAGCTCAGTGGCTTAAGCACCTCCCTGGCAGGCGCAAGGTTGTGAGTTTGATCTTTGGTACCACCAAAAAAAAAAAAGAATTTCACTTTCATTTTTAAATAGTTATTGAGAGTATGCATGTGATTTTAGGCCACTAAAATCAAATTTGAGTACTATCTGTACAGTATTTTTAAAAATATAACTATACATATACATGCATATACATTTGTATATTTTTTTTATGTTTGCTCCCATCCCCCTTACATAAAGGGCATCCTCCTTTGTACAGTCCTTTCTTTTATTTATTTATTTTTTTTGGCGGCACTGGGGATTGAACTCACGACCTCACACCTGTCAGACAGGCGCTTAAGTCATTGAGCCAAACTCCCGGCCCTGGTTTTTTTGAGGCAGGGTTGCACGGTGTAGCTCAGCCGGCCTTGCGTTCATGTTGTAGCCCAAGCCGGCCTTGAACTCACAACGCTCCTCCTACCTCAGCCTCCTGAGTGCTGGGATTAAAGGCGTGTGCTACCATGCCCGGCTTGTACAGTCCTTTCTGTCTTCAACCTTAAATATATATTCTATAGATTACTTTATATGAGAATATAGCCGTTTTCCTCATCGCTTTGTACAACAGTACTGTATGTGTTGTAGCTTATGGATATACTGTAATTTGCTCCAACCATTTGTGGTGGATCTTTGGGTTTTCAGTTGTATAGTGTTATGAGTAAAGTGGCATTTCTTAGTTTTTGGTAGATATCAACAAATTTCTCTCCTTAAGAATTGGACTATTCCTAACCAAGAGCAAAGGATATCTTTCCATTTTCTAGCATCCTCTTCAATCTCCTTTTATAGAGTACTGTAGTTTTCAGTATAAGTGAAATAAATCAGACTCACATTTGTAAATATTGTATTGTCTCCCTAGTGTAAAAAACTAATAATAAAAAAATAACAAAGAATGATAAGATCCAAATGTACAGTAGGTATTGTAATAATGAAAGGGAAAGAAAGTGCTCAAAAGTAAAGAACAGTGGGATAGGGGAAAGGAGAAATGGAAGAAAGAAAAAGATTGTATGTATGTAGGTATACACATATAACTATGTATATACAAGTATGCAAGATAGATAACTATACTACTAATTTTCTGTTAGTTCATCAAAAAGAATAGTTTGGGTTGTCATTGTTTGATCATTTTTTATGCCTAGGTCTTATAACTTGAACAACTAAGATAACCACGTGTAATACATTAACTAGTATTGATTTCTTACTGTTTTTTTTTTAATTCTGTATTATTTCTACCCTTTTTTCTGTTTTGCTTTTAAAATTAAAAAAAGAAAGAATTGGAATGGTGAAGCATTTTGCATCCTAAGCACTGTATGAAAGAATTGTTTTCTATTGAAAGACTGATGTGGATTTGATTTTTGTCCTTTAGCTGAGATTACAGCCGTGTATTTCACACCCAGCTGCCGTTTGTTTGTTTTTTTGGTACCACCCAGCTGCTTTTTTTTTTTTTTTTTAATTATATGTGGATCATGGTTTTTTCAGTGGCTAATTTTTGTTTGTTGTTTACAGCCTTCAATAACCGAGCACCTGCGTTCTCGTGTGCCTCAACTGCTCAGTGTCTTCTGAGTTCTGAGTTACTTTTTACTTGGTAGCTTATCAGAAGGCAACAGTAAGCCGGGCACGCCTTTAATCCCAGCACTCGGGAGGCTGAGGTAGGCGGAGCGTTGTGAGTTCGAGGCCCGCTTGCTACAATGCGAGCGCAAGGCCGGCCTGAGCTACATAGTGCGACCCTGCCTCAAAAAATCAGGGCCAGGAGTTTGGCTCAGTGCCTTAAGCGCCTGCCCTGGCAGGCGCGAGGTTGTGAGTTCAATCCCTGGTACCGCAAAAAAAAAAAAAAAAAAAAAAGAAGGCAACAGTAAAAGGTTTATTTCTTCCTCTTGTCTCGATGACAAATCAAGGCTTTCTGTAGAACATCTTGTTGAACATAGGTGATGCTACAATTCTTACTTTAGCTGTACAACATATGGCAGACACATTGCTTATTTTACATACTGTTGAATTTCTTTTCAATCAGTAAATACTTCCTTGCTAATTAATTATATCATTAAATTATAATTATGATTTTTACATTCTGAAAGTCTTTATTTATAATCCTAATAACTGCTGCCATAATATACTCAGGGCAGTGGACATTTGTTCATTTCCCAAACCAAATGATCACTTTTATACTAACTTTAATTGTAAAATTAGGGTTAGCACCATTCCTTTTTGTTTGTTTGTTTGTTTGTTTCTTTTGAGACTGGGTTTCACTGTGCAATCTAGGGTGGTCTTGAACTCTCTTTGTAGCCCAGGTTGGCCTCCAACTCACAGGGATCCTCCTGCCTCAGCCCAGATGTGCGCCACCATGCCTGGCCAGCACCATTCCACTTTTGAGTATCAGAAGTAACACAAAGAATGCCACTTGTATCAGGCATAATTCTATTAGTATGATAAATTCTGGAAAAGCATTTTTTAGAATCTTTTTTGATTGTGTTAAAGGGTTGTCAATTTGTTTTCTTATAATTAATTCTAAATTAGGTAATGATGACTAGTAGAATTGGTTGACAGTTTCAACCAAAGAATTTATTAAATCTGCTACTTGGAATGCAGAATTTCAGGTATCATACCAGAACCTCTTAACCAGAATCTACATTTTAATAAAAGCTCCGGATGGGCTGCGAGTTTGGCTCAGTGGCTTAAGCGCCTGCCTGGCAGGTGCGAGGTTGTGAGTTTGATCCCCGGTGCTGCAAAAAATAAAAATAAAATAGCCGGGCGTGGTGGCGCACGCCTTTAATCCCAGCACTCGGGAGGCTGAGGTAGGCGGAGCATTGTGGGTTCGAGGCCCGCTTGGGCTACAACGCGAGCACAAGGCCGGCCTGAGCTACATAGTGCGACCCTGCCTCAAAAAAACCCGGGGCGGGAGTTTGGCTCAGTGCCTTAAGCGCCTGTCCTGGCAGGCACGAGGTTGTGAGTTCAATCCCCGGTACCGCAAAAAAAATAAATAAATAAAAAATAAAAGCTCGAGATGATTAATATACATACACATTGCAGAGCAAAAGAAAATGTTTTACTGTGTTTGAAGCTAGCTTTACAGATGACTAGTGAATTTCTCATGTTTTCCACAGAAGAAAATAAAGAATCTTTAAGTGAAACTTGGCCTTTAAAATGTAAACATGTGATATTTTTATTTTTAGCCATAATGGTTTCAGTATATGCTAGGTTAAAATTGTTGATAGAGATAATTTTAGTTTTTCAACTAAAGCATAGCAAATCAACCAGGAATTTGGTAGATGGCAAGTTTTAAGGCTCTCTTCCCCTCCTCCCCCATCACCTTCTGTAGTTGAATATCTGGTGGAATCACTTGCATGAGTGATAAACCATGTTAGCCTTTTCAAGTAATGTAATTGTTGAAAGATTTTTTAAATTACTGAGTGTATATTGATAATATCAAATAGACTAGACTGTCAAGCTAGACATTGGTGTGTGGTACTGAGGATTGAATGCCCAGGGCCTTTGCACCGAGGTGCATCCCCAGCTTCCTCTCCTTTGAGGCAAGGCCTCACCTGCCTGCCCAAGCCTGACTTGAATTTGCAGTCTTCCTGCCTGAGCATCACAGTGTGCTTGGGTATAGGTATGCATCACCACGCCGGGCTAAAGCAGATGATTTTTAAAATACTTTAACCGGCATTGAGCAATTAATTATTAAATGGGACTAGTGTGAAAGTGGGGTGTGTGTGTTTGTGTCTGTTTTTGTGTTGCTGGGCTTTCAACTCGAAGCTTTGTTCTTATCTGGTAAGTGCTCTACCATTGAGCTATGGGGTTCTGCCCCTACCTTTTTAAAATTTTATTTCAAGGATTTGCCCTGGCTGGGCTCAAAATTGGGATCCTCCTGCCTCAACCCCCTAAGTAGCTGGAAATATAGGCATGCATCACTGTGCCTGGCTCTGTGTATTCATTCACTTAAATTTGCATTTATTTATTTGTGTTGAGGATTGGACCCAGGGCCTTGGCAGATGTTAAGTGCATATCCTACCACTGAGCTACAGCCCAGCCCTGTACTTTTAGAAGAGATTGTGATTTAATCGGGCTAAGGTGTAGTTAAGGGCATTTGACAATCAGTTTTTGAAAGCTTTCCGCAGATGATAATGTGCCACCAGGATTGAGAACCTCAGAGTAAAATGATTGTTTCCTTCTGTTCAAACAATCAGAAAATTGACTATTAGTAAGTGATTGTATGATTTGTTTGCACATTTGTCTTTGACTAACATTAATTTTGCATTCAACCAATATATTTAATTGATAGCAGATTAAGGAACCCTGAGATTCAAATTTTAAATAAATTACCGGTTTTTTTCCTGGAAGTGGTAAATGAATTAATTACCACTTTTTTTGTTAAATCCTAAATTATCCAGGCTGAGCTTGATCTTGCAGTCCTCTTGCCTCAGCTTCCCACAGAGCTGGGATTACAAGTGTGCACCACCACACCAACCAAAAGTAAAACCTTATAATGTCAACTCCAAATACAGTTAAATATATAATTAGATACATAAGATGATCTCTGTGTCTTTCTCTGATTTTAGTAGTGATGATGCTTTCCTCTAACCGAATGGGTATTTTTATTTGATGGCTGTTCTTGCCATAAGAAAAGATTTTTAAAATGTGTCTATAAATA